>JACEIK010002299.1:187543-197644 GCA_018107945.1 Datura stramonium
ATTATTGTTTGCCTTTATTTGTCAATCCTTATATGCATAAATTGCTAAATTTATTGTCATGATCTTCTTCCTTCTTATCACTTAGTTTATTTAAGTTGTTTCTACATAAAAAGCTTAAAATCAATTTTACTTGATCTCTTAGTAAATATCCCCCACATAATAATGATTTTTGAAGGGACCCACATCTGTGGACCTCGAAAGGTGCCTAACACCTTCCTTTTGTGGTGACTTTAACCCTTACCCGACTCTGGTGACCTAGGCTAGTATAACATACTTTTAGCTTAGAACGGTTCCCTAACGCACCTCAATTCGTTAGGTGGAGAATCTTTATATTAATAAATCATAAAGGAGTTGTCACGTGTCGAGTTCTTCTTTTCGCGAGGAAAATGGGGCGCGATAATAGATCAATACCGAAATCAATTTTCCTCTCCGGAGGAACACCTGGCAAATCATCGGGAAACACCTCCGGATATCCGCACACCACTGGAACTGATTGAATAGCCGGGGTCTCGGACTCCACATCCTTAACCCTAACTAGGCGGTACATGAAACCTTTAGAGATCATATTCCTAGCCTTAAGATAGGAAATAAACTGACCTGTTGGTACCGCTGAACTACCCTTCCACTCCAACACTGACTCACCCGGAAAATAAAACTCCACCGTACTAGTCCTACAATTAATCAAAGCATAACATGCAAAAAACCAGTCCATGCCAAGAATAATATCAAAGTCAGTCATGGCTAACTCTACAAGGTCTGCGAAGGTAACCTTATACAACACAGTGACCAAGCATTCTCTATATACTTGTCAAGATATGATTGAATCACCAACAAGGGTCGAAATTGAAAACGGTTGTGACAAGGTCTCAGGACTAACTCCAAGGTTACTAAAAATGTAAGGAGTCACGAAAGATAAGGTAGCTCCCAGATATAGCAAGGCATAAACATCAATATGAAAGAAATGCAACATACCAGTGACCACGTCTGGCGAAGTCTCCTGCTCCTAGAGCGAGGCAAGGGCATAGAATCATTTTTGGCGCTGTCTGCCACCTCAACTAATCGATGCTCCCGGAGTGGAATGGGATGGGGCTACTGCTATCCTGGGGGTCTGTGCACGAACCCTATCATCACCTTTTATAGAATATGGGCATGCTCGGTGCATGTTCCCAGATCTATGACACCTATAGCAAACATCTAAACCGAGCAAGCACTCCCCGGCATGACTCTTGCCGCACTTCCTGCAGGTTGGAGAGGTATACTCTAACTGGATGCCCCTCTAATCCCTCAGCCATGAAGCCCTGCTCTTCTGATCACCCCTGGGCCTAGATGGAACACTAGCTAAGGATGGCGCTGGGGCTAGTGATCTCTGCTGAAACTATGGACGGTAGCCACCGCCGGACCTCTGATGCGAAAACCCATGACCATCCATCTGAGCCCTCTTTGCCTCCCTCTCCCTCGCATGAGCTTCCTCATCTACTGGGTGTACAACACTATGAAAGGAAAGTCCATATCCTGGTGGAGCATAGCAGTCCTGCAATCCTTGTCTAAATAACCAGCCATACCATGAATGAATCGGTTCACCCGCGCCCTCTGATCCATCACTAACTCTGGGGCATACTTTGACAGATGAGAGAACTTAAGAGAATACTCCAGCACTGTCATCTTCCCCTGCTTGAGATTAACAAACTCAGCAGCCTTCAATTTCCTCATCTCCCGAGGGAAGAATTTGTCGAGAAAAGCCATGTGGAACTCATTCCAGCTAATAGGGCCTACTTCCGTTGCCCTGCTATCCTTCCATTACTTTTACCAAATATGGGTGACCTCTTTTTGCTGATAAGAGGCCAAGTCTACACACTCCCCATTTGTTACCCCCATAACCCGAGTTACCTTCAAGATCCCTTTAATGAACTCGTGTGGATCCTCGTCCACCTTTGATCCCGCGAACTCAGGAGGGTTCATCCTCAAGAAGTCTCTAATCCGAGTCGCTGATGCATTGCCATTCTGTGGGACCTATGCAACAGCCTACTGGTTGACCTGAGCGGTCAAGGGCTATGCTAACATCTGAATAGCGACTCGAAACTCAGCGTGGGCGGCTGGCTCTAGTGCTTGGGGCTCCTGAACAAGTGGGGCTTGCTAGTGCCCATGGTCATTGCCATCTCAGTGGCCTTCATTATCTCCATTCCTCCTTCCATTAATTTTGCTAAGAGCCATAATTCTGCAATCGCAAATCGCACGAATTAGAAGGATGGAAAGACTTTTCATCGTACGACATAGAATATGAAAGAAGGGAACATTTCCTACACGTCTAGTAGCCTCTCCGTCATAGGTGTGGCGCGCTTCACACCCATGAAAAAGACTCTATTTAATGCGGCTTTTAGACTCCCTAGGAAACTTCAAACCTATTTCTCTAATAAAAAAATTTTCACGACCCGAACATACACTCGGATCGTACACACAGGACAAGGGACCCTGAGAGACCCCAAGTCAACCCATGGCATATGCATACATCTAATCTCATTTATGTAAAGCGGAATACTCAACATGAAACATAGCGGAAACGTAAACATAGCGGAAACGTAAACACTAAGCGTACACATGAGCTGAATACTACACATTGTCTAAAAGCCTCTACTACATACGATGGGTTGATGGGACAACATCCCCAACTAACTCAAACGACACTGAAACATAAGATAACATGAAAGTCTGTCAAACAGCCCTTGGAGCATGAGGAGTCACCAATAACCTGAGAATATAAGTTGAGATGGGCTAAGGATGAGGATGCACCTGAGATCCGGACCCTCTATCATGAAACGATACAGCATATAAGGTATGCAGTTAGTACGTGGAATTTACCGAGTATGAAGGGTAAGTAAATGAACATTTAAAAGTAACATAAACTCATAAATAAACATGGGAGAAGGACATCATGCTTGTATCATAAACTTTGTAAGTCAACATAAGGCTCAAGGATTTCAAACCATTCATAAAATGTTCATAAACATAATCACAAGTAAACATCATCAAAACATAACTTGAGCCAATAACAAAAGTATAACAATGCATAAAACATGCGGAACAATGGGAGGACTCGTCATAACTGACACCATCATGGGGCCTTTCATGTGCCCCAACTATCTCACTCAAGTGGGCAGAGCCGACCCTCGCTTGCCATGCGAGGGTTGTGCATTAGGAGTAATATCACATTTGAGAGGATGATTATCAATACATCATATCATTAAAAACCCATGGTGGCACGTGGTTATGAGACACCGGCGTATTCCTTTGAACGCTGGACTGCTCGGTGCTAGAAATGTTTCTCAAATATATGCATATAGGCTCATACATAAATCAATAACATAATGCATTAAAAATTCAATGGCTAAGATATAACATTTATCATCGTTGATCCCCTTTAAAACATGCTTAGCCAAGAATCAAAGGCCCTTTTCACAGCCGACATCATAAATCGATAAATCATGTCATTTGTTTCATAAATCGTAAACCATTCTAAAAACATGTGGGCATTGACCAATACTTTAACATACTCAATTCTTTGTAAAATATTCCCATAAATAGGGATAACTTGAAATCATGCTTTTCCATCATCAATAACCTCAAAATATTGAATATTCATCATAAATCATAACTTTCATGAACCTTCATCAAATGGGCATTTGAGATTTTAAAAAGATTAAAACATGATTTTGAAGGAAATAATATACAACATTCCCATCATTCATAATTCAATAATTAAAACTCAATTAAATCACCCATAAAGACAAATCACATTTCCATGCATTTGGATAAAACCCCTGAGAGACCCCAAGTCAACCCATGGCATATGCATACATCTAATCTCATTTATGTAAAGCGGAATACTCAACATGAAACATAGCGGAAACGTAAACATAGCGGAAACGTAAACACTAAGCGTACACATGAGCTGAATACTACACATTGTCTAAAAGCCTCTACTACATACGATGGGTTGATGGGACAACATCCCCAACTAACTCAAACGACACTGAAACATAAGATAACATGAAAGTCTGTCAAACAGCCCTTGGAGCATGAGGAGTCACCAATAACCTGAGAATATAAGTTGAGATGGGCTAAGGATGAGGATGCACCTGAGATCCGGACCCTCTATCATGAAACGATACAGCATATAAGGTATGCAGTTAGTACGTGGAATTTACCGAGTATGAAGGGTAAGTAAATGAACATTTAAAAGTAACATAAACTCATAAATAAACATGGGAGAAGGACATCATGCTTGTATCATAAACTTTGTAAGTCAACATAAGGCTCAAGGATTTCAAACCATTCATAAAATGTTCATAAACATAATCACAAGTAAACATCATCAAAACATAACTTGAGCCAATAACAAAAGTATAACAATGCATAAAACATGCGGAACAATGGGAGGACTCGTCATAACTGACACCATCATGGGGCCTTTCATGTGCCCCAACTATCTCACTCAAGTGGGCAGAGCCGACCCTCGCTTGCCATGCGAGGGTTGTGCATTAGGAGTAATATCACATTTGAGAGGATGATTATCAATACATCATATCATTAAAAACCCATGGTGGCACGTGGTTATGAGACACCGGCGTATTCCTTTGAACGCTGGACTGCTCGGTGCTAGAAATGTTTCTCAAATATATGCATATAGGCTCATACATAAATCAATAACATAATGCATTAAAAATTCAATGGCTAAGATATAACATTTATCATCGTTGATCCCCTTTAAAACATGCTTAGCCAAGAATCAAAGGCCCTTTTCACAGCCGACATCATAAATCGATAAATCATGTCATTTGTTTCATAAATCGTAAACCATTCTAAAAACATGTGGGCATTGACCAATACTTTAACATACTCAATTCTTTGTAAAATATTCCCATAAATAGGGATAACTTGAAATCATGCTTTTCCATCATCAATAACCTCAAAATATTGAATATTCATCATAAATCATAACTTTCATGAACCTTCATCAAATGGGCATTTGAGATTTTAAAAAGATTAAAACATGATTTTGAAGGAAATAATATACAACATTCCCATCATTCATAATTCAATAATTAAAACTCAATTAAATCACCCATAAAGACAAATCACATTTCCATGCATTTGGATAAAACCCCTGAGAGACCCCAAGTCAACCCATGGCATATGCATACATCTAATCTCATTTATGTAAAGCGGAATACTCAACATGAAACATAGCGGAAACGTAAACATAGCGGAAACGTAAACACTAAGCGTACACATGAGCTGAATACTACACATTGTCTAAAAGCCTCTACTACATACGATGGGTTGATGGGACAACATCCCCAACTAACTCAAACGACACTGAAACATAAGATAACATGAAAGTCTGTCAAACAGCCCTTGGAGCATGAGGAGTCACCAATAACCTGAGAATATAAGTTGAGATGGGCTAAGGATGAGGATGCACCTGAGATCCGGACCCTCTATCATGAAACGATACAGCATATAAGGTATGCAGTTAGTACGTGGAATTTACCGAGTATGAAGGGTAAGTAAATGAACATTTAAAAGTAACATAAACTCATAAATAAACATGGGAGAAGGACATCATGCTTGTATCATAAACTTTGTAAGTCAACATAAGGCTCAAGGATTTCAAACCATTCATAAAATGTTCATAAACATAATCACAAGTAAACATCATCAAAACATAACTTGAGCCAATAACAAAAGTATAACAATGCATAAAACATGCGGAACAATGGGAGGACTCGTCATAACTGACACCATCATGGGGCCTTTCATGTGCCCCAACTATCTCACTCAAGTGGGCAGAGCCGACCCTCGCTTGCCATGCGAGGGTTGTGCATTAGGAGTAATATCACATTTGAGAGGATGATTATCAATACATCATATCATTAAAAACCCATGGTGGCACGTGGTTATGAGACACCGGCGTATTCCTTTGAACGCTGGACTGCTCGGTGCTAGAAATGTTTCTCAAATATATGCATATAGGCTCATACATAAATCAATAACATAATGCATTAAAAATTCAATGGCTAAGATATAACATTTATCATCGTTGATCCCCTTTAAAACATGCTTAGCCAAGAATCAAAGGCCCTTTTCACAGCCGACATCATAAATCGATAAATCATGTCATTTGTTTCATAAATCGTAAACCATTCTAAAAACATGTGGGCATTGACCAATACTTTAACATACTCAATTCTTTGTAAAATATTCCCATAAATAGGGATAACTTGAAATCATGCTTTTCCATCATCAATAACCTCAAAATATTGAATATTCATCATAAATCATAACTTTCATGAACCTTCATCAAATGGGCATTTGAGATTTTAAAAAGATTAAAACATGATTTTGAAGGAAATAATATACAACATTCCCATCATTCATAATTCAATAATTAAAACTCAATTAAATCACCCATAAAGACAAATCACATTTCCATGCATTTGGATAAAACCCCATAGAATTTAAATAGGAGAATTCATGATTTAATCGAAATTTGGGCATGGGTGTGAAAGAATTCACCCATTCTAAACCCTAAATACCTGGGAATGGATTGATTTCGAGGTTCCTTGAATACCCACCAAAAAATTGATGAAAATTTAGGGAAGAAGACCTTAAATCCACCCAAAACCTCTCTCTAAGCTTTTGCATGATAATGGGCATGCATTAAGGACTTAACTCATCTTACCACACTCAGAAAATATCCAAAACGACGTAGTTTTAGGGTCTTAAAATATGGAAAAGTCAAAAATTCTCTTAAAATATTTCCCTGAAAACTGCTCCGGACGTACCAACGACCGACCCAATGGGTCGTTGAAACATACCACGACTCGTTGTATCGAGTCGTATGGTCCACTACATCATGTCATATCTCAAATCCTTAAAAAACTCTTCAGGATGAGTCGTTACTTCAAACGACGAGTTGTTGGATCTACCGTCGTCAACTCCTTGACCAAACCCGGCTTTCCTTTCCACGAGTCTCACCATGACTCATGGTGGCATCCAACGAGTCGTGGTCTCCATCCATACTAGGCACTGATATTCTCAATCTTCAGACAACGACTAGAAACAATGGGCCATTGCTGCTCGCCAAGAATCATGGGATGCCCCGTTGTTTCCCCCTCAGCCTAAGCTCAGTCCTCCCAACGACTGGTAACAACAACTTGTTATTCCTGACAATGAGTTGTTACACCGTCCATTTTCACCACTACTTCCCTGAACCCCCATTCCACGACTCGTGGTCTCCACCCACTAGTCGTTGAGTCGTCCGTTCTGTGATGTTTTTGCCAGTTTTCTACACTTTTCAAATTCAACTCCCGGGTCTATTCTTAGCCCTTTCCAGGGTATTACATCTTTGACATGGATTGTCTACATGCATGTTATGCTTCAATAAATTGTAGAACCCGTGCGGTAGAGTTCTGATTTTTGAGTGAACTAGTCCTAGAGTGGAAGGGTTGTTCAGTTATTCGTGTAGATCGCTTCATTTCCTACATTAAGGCCAGAAAAATAATCTCTAAAGGTTGTGTGTACCATCTAGTTCGGGTTAAGGATGCTACGTCTAAGACCCCGACTCTCCATTCAGTTCCTGTAGTGTGTGAATATCCTGAGGTGTTTCTAGATGATCTGCTCGGAGTCCCTCTCGAGCAGGAGATCGACTTTAGTATTGACCTTCTTCCTGTGTAATACCTCGAAATACCTATGATCAGACCCAAGAGTTGAAATGGAGAAAATAGAGTTTTGTTCACCAGGTGACTTGTTGAGTCGTCCAATGATCCATGGGTGCACCACGAGTTGTTCAGTGACTCGTGGGGAGGAGTTTGGCATATGTTGAATTTTTTATTTTTGAGGTGATCACGGGTGTCACCACGAGTCATGGTCAGCACCACAATTCATTGTGTGGGCCATGGTCATGAGTGATTGAAAGTTGAAGGAGTTTGGGCAGTGTTAATGACGACTTGGTCACCACAAGTCATTGGGTACACCACGAGTTGTAGTGTCCCTCATGGATCCCCTCAAAAGAGAAATTACAGAGTTGATCACGAGAGGCAGACGACGAGTCGTGATCAGTGGCGCTAATTCATCCAGTCCCTTCTGGGGACTGTGAGTATTTTTCTGCGAATTTAATAAGGGCTTTTCCATAATTACTAAGTTTCTAAGGCCTATAATACATCGTTTTAAGCTCAAAAAGTTGTGTTTTAAGAGGGGTAAGTTCATTCTAAGTCTATTCTCTTCTATGGATGCAACCTAGATGTTTCTAAGGGTGATTGAGCTAGGGATTCATCATGTTCTTCCCCAAAATCCATTGGGTTTTCAAGAGGGTTGGTGAAATTAGATTCTTTCAAGTATATAGGGTTATGAATGGGTGTATCATCCACACCCATTCCCAATCCCTCTTCAATTCATGAAATTTTAGTTGATGAACCTATGGGGTTTTAACCCAACATGTGAATTCTCTAGATATCAATCATGGGTATGATCTATGCATGTTTTTAACGTTGAATTACGATTAATGGGCATATTTTACAATATTTTCAATTAGAAATTAAGTTTTCAAGTTTTAAAAATAATGATGCCCATCCATGAAAGTTCATGAAAGTTGAGATCTATGATATATGTATTCAAGCATGATGAGATGTATATAATAAAAGTATGATTTTGAATTGCCCATGTCTATGTTCATGTTTTCGAATGATCAAGTCTATGTCAAGCATGAATAAATATTGGGCAAGCTCATATAATTGAGTATGTTTCAAGATTTATCTAAATTTCATGTTACTAGCTTACCACATGGATTTTTGAGTCTAGACTCCCAACGTTTTCAACTTGTGGTATGATTTGAGCCCAAGGCCCCTCATGTTATGTTTTAAGATTCTTTTGCATGTATTATTGCATTCAGCTTCATCACTAGATGATGGTTCAGCTTTATTGAAAAACGATGGAGAGAAAATGCATGTTTTTTCAGGAGTAGTGTCTAGCACCGAGTAAGCTAAGGGTCAGTCAACCCTGTGCTTCAGAACTATGCGCCAATGTAGGTTATATATATACTTTTGGGACCTTTCTTTTGAGCTTCCCCTGCCCTTAAGGGGCCTCAAGCTTGGTATTGATATCATGGTATCGTCCTTAGCCCTGGGAAGGCTTTGGACGCCTTTGCCCACTTGAGTTTAATAGTTGTGACCACGTAAGCTCTATTGTGGTAATGTCGGTTATATGACAAGACTCCCATCGTTCCTCATGATTTATGTTATGCATTTTCATCAGTCATGTTATTATGTTTTCAGCAGGTTATACCTAATGTTTAGTTTTACCTATGACTATAGTTTTCAACTTTAGGCCATTTGATTCAGTTATTATATTTAGTTATGTTCATTTCATGATTTCAGAAAATAGCATGCAAGCCTTACTCTCAGAATCTTATCTTGATTGTGTTTTATGATATGCATGATTTATCATTTTATTTACTTAGCGGTTTTACTTACCTTACATACTAGGTACATTCCACGTACTGACCGCATACTCTATGATGCATCATTTCATGATACACGCTGGGATTTTCATGCCCAGTCCCGTCATTAGCCAGTATCCCAGTATTAGTATCTTTCAGTCTCAGTTGGTGAGTCCTTATCTTATGAGGTCCCTTTATCAGTTGTACTTAGCATTTCCAAATTTCAAACTATAGTGAGTTAGTTGGGTCTTGTCCCATCAACTCAGCAGTAGTAGAGGCTTTTCAGATATAGCATGTATGCAGTTTCAGCTGTGTAGTATGCATTCAGATGTTATGATACTTCCATATTTCCGCTTTGTTTTTTTACATGTTAGACTTCCGCTTATTTATGTTGATTTTAGATATCATGTTCAATTTGGAGCCTCTCGGGGTTCTTTGTCATATATATTTCTCCTTACAAAATGGCTCCAGCTGAGCTAAAAGAGTTGAAAGAGCAGTTGAAGGATCTCTTTGAAAAAGGTTTCATCAGAACTAGAGAATCCCAGTGGGGTGCACTACTCCTCTTTGTTCGAAAGAAGGATGGTTCTCTTTTAATATGCATTGACTAT
>JACEIK010002300.1:118202-131788 GCA_018107945.1 Datura stramonium
ATTACTTTACCTGAATAGATAAAACATGTGAATATCTGAGTAGATGAAGAATGTCAATTATAAATAGCACAAACTCTAAATCACATAATATCAATATAAGCTTCAATTAAAGGAGATAACATAGTATCAATATTAGACTCAATTAAAAGAGACAATCTAAGTTAAATAATTTTGAATACAAACAAATTGAGCTGGCAAAAGCAATTACTATTCATGTGTTTTTCAAATCCACAACATAAAAAGAAATTCATAACATGAAAAAAAATAGAAGATAGATTAACACGAAAACATATAAGGATAAAGGTTGAATCAAGTGTTGATGGAATAGAGTTGATGAATTAAATTATATAATTATAAATCCTTTTATAGAAGTGGAAGAATTTATAAATCAAAAAAAATTTAAAAATATAAGAATATTAGGACATTACTACTAAAAAGGAAAAAAAAAACTTTTCATGACTATAAAAAATAAAAGAACTTTTATAAAAATCCTCACCGTCAAAAAGGAAAAATGAAAAAAAAATTCAAATTTAAAAGGGAAAACTTTCATGGGAATATCTTTTCAATATAATTTATTTCAATTTTTATAAGATTTACNTTTTTTTTTAAAGATTTACACTATAAATATAGTTATACCATAAATAGAAAACTTAAATATGATAAAATAAATATAATGAAAATAATTAAAAATAATAATTGTATAAAAATAGTAAATGATAATTTTGTCTTGATGTCTTTTTAATGAAGGACAAAAAGTTCAATCAACATTTTTAAGGGTCTTCACACTTTTAATATAGTATAGATATAGATATAGATAAAACCTAAATCTAAATGAATGTGATATTGATGCTGACAAAAGAAATTTAATTCAACATTACAAATGACAATAATATTAATATTTATTCTTTAGTTTTGGATTGGTTTTACACTAATATATAACTTAATCATTTTCTTGAATATTTAGTTATGTGATTAATACTTATTTAGCTAAAATTTATTTTGGCAGACTTAGTACTTTTAGATTATGATCATTTTCATTATAACTTATTAATTAAAAATTTTAATTTGATATTTTTAAAATTTGTTATTTTTTGACTCTTATAGCTGATTAATTTTAGTTTTTTTTAATATTTAGAATTTTTTAAAGAAATATCTTAAATGATTATATTTTATTAGGATTAAAAAAAATTGAAGCGCTAAAGTTATAACTTTTCTACAAGAACCTTATAAAAAAGATTCAGATTAAAAATGAAACTTTATTAATTTAATTTATAAATTTAAAAATTTTGTTTTTTTAATTAATTTAATTTAATATTTTAAAACTGAACTACCTCGGTTTATGTACACGCTTAATCTTCCTAGTGAATCTGAATCTCCATTGTTTTGTTTGTGACAATCGGGGTAGGGCGTGATGGGCAAAAGCAAATCCTTAATGCAGGGAAAAATTTAAATAGGGTAGGGCGAGGGAGGGACGGGCAAGGCAAGGAAAAATTTAAATAGGGCGGGGTAGGGCTCAAGGAAAAATATTATTTCTAAAAATTTTTAATGGGTTAGGGTAGGGCAGCGTAAGACTCAACTTAAAAAAATTGAAATTACTGGTAACAGTTTATACCCGAAAAGATGTGACCTTCTTGCGCAAATCATGTCAATATTTTAAAAGATTGAGGACTATCATCTTTAGACATAGTCCTGAGAGAAATGAATTTTCTTATTAAGTATGTTTTTGGTTCTTTTACAATAAAAATTTATATTCATTATTTTATTTTAATTTATTTGTCTTAGTTACTATTTAAATAATTAAAAGAATATTTTCCTTGATCATAATTTCTTCAAATATTTTCTATATATTTTGAACGGTAAACAATTATGACTTATAGTAGTTTTTATGTAATTTCTAAATATCAAATTTTATTTTTTTTAAAAACTGAAGATTGTATGTTCATATTTACACCAACATTAGTTAGTTTAACCTTCGTGTCCGAATCAAGCCAAATAAATTATAACAAAGAGCAAATTTTACTTACCAAATTAGAATAATTTATTTTTGCAAAGTTTAAGGATGAAATACGAGACGTTGCAATAAAGTATTTATCCAATTTACGTTTATTATAAATGATGAAAAAGTTAAAAAAAATAAATTATGTTGCTAAATAAAAAAAAAGAAAAGATAACATAAACGGGGCGGGGCGGAAAGGACGGGACAATTTTTTTAAAAATTCTAAATAAGGCAGGACGAAGCAGATTAAAATTTAAGTAAATCAAAATTTGTCCTACCCTAACCCGTATTGTCATCCATAGTTTTGTTGTTTGCTGGCCAGAGAAACTGCACATCGACCTAAGTTTTGTTGTTTGCTGGCCAGAGAAACTGCATATCGACCTTCTCTTCTTTACAAATTTTTCTGTTTGCATTAATTTAACAAATCAAGAGTATTCTTCTCTCACAGTAGATAACAATAGAGATAGTATCTTTTTGGAACAAATTAGATTATTACTCTATCTAGTAGTTTGATAGGCGGAACTAATTAGAATAGTTTTTGAATTAAAATTTAATTCAGTCAATACATTATTTAGTTACTCAGTTCAACCTAATACATGAATTACTTATACACCATAGAATATATTATTTTATACCAAAAAAACAAAGGGATAACTAATCCCTGAATAAGACCCCTAAATGGCTAGACTATTTCTCAATCTCTTTTCTTAAATTTCTTTATGTAAAAATTCAAAAGTATAATTGCAATTTTTTTATAGAATTTTAAACCAAAACACAATACATGATGTATTTAGTTTTTAATACAATGAACCAAACACTTGATAAAAAATAATTTCAATACTACAATCCTTTTATTAGCAATTCTTGCTTTACTAATCTACATATTACTAATCCTGCGTTACTTCTCTTCGTAATGCAAACAACCCCTATAAGTTTTGTGTTACTTTGGACCACGAACATGAAATATAAAAGAACCGGCACTAATTATTCTTAACTTGTTTATTTAGTAAGATGCTTGTTTAAGCTCTATAAGTTTTCATTATTTATTCTTCATTTGTTTATTAGAAATAATATAAGATAATGGTTACAATTATGTAATTATAGGACAAGCGAACTCTGGTATCATGAGCAACAATTTGAATATCTAATCTAAAAGCTTCTCTTTTAAAAGCGGTTATAGAGGAGTTCAAACTGGATTTGGTCGTTGATAGAGACTTCAATTTGTGTGGGGTAGAAAAGAATGTTACCAGGTGAATCAAGGTAGTAGATTGCAAATCCACCGCGTGCAAGTTTAATGATACTTGACGTTTATAAATAGATCAAATACTTCGCGGCAATGAGTGAAATAACTTAGTATCATTCTAACCCTTTCAGAAATCATAGCAGAACAGATTGGTTGACATTTTATACATGGTCTCTCCGTTGGCTCCATAAATTAAACAAATTATACCAGAGAGATGGCAAAGATGGGAGATGTGATTTGACAATCTTACTCCCCATTCGTTAAATCAAGAGATAGCCAGGAGGTCCACGACCAGAATACAACTAATATAAGGTAGGAAGAAGCCATAGATTGAAGAGCAAAGATGTCAATGACAAAATCCAAGTCAAGAAAGCCATGGCAGCAGAGAGTTGATATCGTCGGCATATATTACCTCTGCAGTTTGGACTACCAGAAGCAATCAGGTAATCAACCACACTAAATGTGGAACATGACACAGATAGTGACAGAACCGAAAGGACCTGTTTTGAATCCAAAAAGACTCTTATCTGATCAGAACACGATTATACAGCAAAGTAGTCAGTAAATTTATCAAGGCACTCACCCAATCTCCTAAAACAACAGCTGACAATACTCGGGCCTGATGAGATGGGCGTTTAACCAACACTAAAAATGCATCGATCGTTGCCAATCCCAAGCTCCATGGCGTTACCAAACCCATAGTTGCCACCAAAAAGCTGCCAACAACAATAGGTGAAATAGGTAATTTAACAGAGAAATTGCACATCTGCACCTATAAGATTGTGAATCGGTTCACATTTAAATGATCTGTATGCAGAAGTTACTGCATTGTAAGAACATATAACTATTCAGATATAAGATTCTTGCAACGGATTACCTGTGTTCTATGCTTAGTTAAAACTATGCACATGTATGCATGAACTAATTTAGAATGTGAAACTAGCTACGAATGTCTACTAACCAGATATTTTTTGTTTGGTGACATCTGCCACCAAGATAACCAATAATTCTTGGTGGAATTTACTACCCAGGTAACCAGTAATTCTGGAGCTTAACATTCAAGAATTCCCTATTTCTGGAAGATTAAAGATGGAAAGAAAATGCAAAGGTAGCACCTTATTAAAGAAGAGTTGTTTGACTGAATAATCATCAGTCAATAGTAACACTAAAACCATTGACTTACAATAAAATCGATTCTAGAAAGTCTGTATTCTGGAATAAGAAAATGATAATGCAGGAATAGCACCTTAGAAGCAGAATATGATCTCAATTGTCAATGACCAAAAGAAACATCAAACCATGGGATAACAACTTCTAAATCTAGAATTTGTTAAAAAGACTAGGCATATGAGATACCACCAAGGGGTATATGATGGGATGGATGGGATCTCTCCACGCTTAACCACATGTCTCAGGTTCGAGCCTTGGAAATGGAGAAACTCCCGGTAGGGAGCGCTTCCCACGTTAGTGGACCTTACGCGGTCTGAATCCAGATTAGTTGGCCAGTGATTTTGATTGGAATAATCATCAACCAGTGGTAATATTAAAACCGCGAACTTACAAAAAGTATCGATCCTAGAGAGCTTGTCTTCAGGAAAGAATAAGAAAATGAAAATGCAGGAATAGCACCTTAGAAACCAAGTATGATTTCAATAATCAATGACCATTAGAAATATTAAACCTTGGGCATACAACTTATAAATTTAGAATCTGTTAAGCAGATGATGCTTATGAGATACTATCAAGACATGTGAGATATATCCAACTAACATCTAGTTTCAGTATAGTACTCCAATCGGTATAACAACTGCATAGATGATCCCAAGCAGCATAAATGTCAACTAAGCAGTCCCAAATGGCAGCTCTCATGACAAAACTCTGGATACAGTACAGATAAAATATGCTATCGGTTTCAAATTCTCCCACAACTTCCATAAGTAAACAAAGCATACAACATGACCTGTTGTCACATTCTTAGGAAATATTTCTAACCTTAATTCCAATCCAAATCCATAATACACAATTAACTACTCCAATAAAATAACACAATCGTATGTCCAATACAACTATTCCTTCCAGACAACACATTGAAGATGAACTTCACACATGTCTTCTGAAGATCATCTTATTAACCCTAAATTAGCTTTTAAAGGTCAAAGAAAGTGCCCTGCTAGAGCTCATGAAAGGCTCTCAATTGAGCTTTCGCGTGATTATCAGTAGAACCATTTAGATTGACAAATTTATCAAAGTGAAGTGTTTTTCTACAATGTCTCATTAATGACCTATTCCTACTCGCTGCCTCTCTTTCCTTTACTTCTTCAATCCAAGTAATGTTCTCCTTCAATCCTCTTCCCAATCTGACTTTTTTAAAAGTGTTTTATTTCTCAAAAAATAACCAACTTGTTAAATTGATCGACACCAGTTGCCTGCTAAGGCCCAGTTCAAGTTTAGTTTCCCTACAATAGGTTGCTGAATCTGTTCATTTCACTGATGATCATTGTCACGTGCCAACATTCTCCAGCAAAAAATAGAAAAGGAAGAGCCCCAAATTCAAGATTAAAACTTTGCATGATAAATCAGAAATAGATAACCTGGACAAGCGAACTCGGAAAGAAATTAGGGAGAATGAGAGAATTCAAGTACCAGAAGGGAGCGTAGCTGTAGCTGAAGACAGAAACATCCAAACACATGAAAAGGAGTGAACCGACAGAGAAAATTGCCTGTGCAAGTCTCAAAGCTAAACCGGCCCTCGTACCCATAGCCCCCGCCAGTTTATCCATTTCATCACTGGCACACTACAGAGTGATTCACTTTCTTCTGTTTGTAGAATTCTGGTGACCTTATGGTATCCATTGAATTATGTGCAGTTTTTCAACAAAAGGAAAGGGTGTAGGAACTGAGTGAATGGAATAGGGGGAAAATAATGATGATGGCGATGTTGTAACGTATGAATATCATCTCTTACTATGTCTGTCTGGCTTGCTGAGCTGTGAGTGTCTAAAGAGAATTTGGTTTGTCGGAGTTTGAGAGGGAAGAGGAATAGCGACCCCGGATGGTTGCCAAACAGAGTAAATGTGAATTTGGCTAACATAATTTGGTATTTTGGTATATATATATATCAATTATTCAATCGAAATTTGGAAACTTTGGATTGATACAGTATTTGGTCTCAAGTCTTTACTAGCACTTTTGATATTCGGTATACCAAATACTCTGTACACTGAAAATAAATACTTATTACAATATATGTATAATCCTCTCTTATGTAGATAATTTTTAATTTTAATCTACCCTTTTGTGACAGTGACACACAAATTAAGCAGAAAAGACAAAATCAAGACCATTAAATACTGGGCTCGTCAATTTGTATCAGATCGTTATGAATGTTGATTTGAGTTGTAGTGACAACAATACGCTTCACTCTATGTAGCCAAATCCACTGCAGCTCCTGTACGCTTGCTAAGCACCCCCGATACTAAAAGATTCTGAAACTTCCTCCAAGGGTCAGTTCTGGACTCTTCTTTGCTTCACTAATTTCCTCAGCCAGACAGCAATCGTACAGGTGCTTCCAGGATTTTAAATTAGTGAGGGCGAAACACTGCTACATCCTGCTCTGTGACAAAAGTGTGTACTTAATGTAAGTTATCTTTTTTTACTATATACCTAGATTGAGCCATATAGATGGTTTGGGCAAACAACTGTGCGTAATTTGCATCCACCATTGAGAGGGCAGCAAAGCACCTTTTGCCCCAACCACATGCTCTCGAAGCTACCATCAAGCTTGCGCTTTCATCCAAACATCCAGTTCCTGCGTGCATTAGGGCCTTCTGGAGATATACGACGTGCCCGTCAACTGTTCGATGAAATTCCCGATCCAGATATACGATCGTGGACGCTCTTGATCACCGCATACACGAAGAGCGGCTTTCCAGAAGAAGCATTGGAAGTCTATGATGAATTGCGGGAAAGGAAAGTTCTTCCTGATCAATTGGCACTTTTATCAGTAACCAAGGCTTGTGCTGCTTTGGGCAACCTGATAAAAGCAAAAGGGATTCACGAAGATGTAATTAGATATGGATACCGCTCTGATTTGCTCGTTGGAAATGCACTTATTGACATGTATGGCAAGTGTAAGTACGCTCAAGGTGCAAGAGAGGTTTTTGATAATTTAAGTGCTAAAGATGTTATCTCTTGGACGTCAATGAGTTCGTGCTATGTTAATTGTAAACTTCCAAGAGAGGCACTGATAACTTTCCGTGAAATGGGGTTGAACAGGGTGAGGCCTAATCCTGTTACATTATCTTCTGTACTTCCTGCATGCTCAGATTTGAAAAGTTTGAATTTGGGTAGAGAGATTCACGGGTATATTGTTAGAAATGGAATACATGATAATGTGTACGTGAGCAGTGCTCTTGTGGACATGTATGCTAGTTGTTCAAGTATCAAACAAGCAGAGTCGGTATTTAATCGTACGCATCAGTTTGACTATGTTTTATGCAATGTCATTATGTCAGCATATTTCTCAAATGGGGAATGTGACAAAGCACTTCGTATCTTTGATCAGTTGCGAAAAGGAAGAACCAAACTGAATCATGATTCCTGGAATTCTGTTATTGGAGGGTGCATGCAAAGTGGAAGAACAGATAAGGCGCTTCACATACTTCATGAAATGCAGCAGTCAGGTGTAAAACCAAATAAAATCACGATCACCAGTGTGTTACCTACTTGTATAGATCTAGGGAGCATAAGAAGAGGTAAGGAGATTCATAGTTTTCTCCTTCGGCATTTATTTTTGGAAGATGAGACAGTCTTCACTGCTTTGGTATTCATGTATGCTAAATGTGGTGACCTGGAACTATCCAAAAAAGTCTTCTATATGATGCCAAAAAAAGATACTATTGCTTGGAACACAATGATTATTGGAAATTCAATGCATGGGAAGGGAGAGGAAGCCTTGTTGCTTTTCCGTGAAATGATAAATTCAGGGGTGAAACCCAACTCTGTTACCTTTACTGGCATCTTATCGGGTTGCAGCCATTCACAGCTGGTAGACGAGGGCCTTATGATCTTTTACTCAATGAGAAAGGAGCATGGAGTTGAACCTGATTCAGAACATTATTCATGCATGGTTGATGCTCTAAGCCGTGCTGGTCGCCTAGAACAGGCATATAATTTCATCCAAAACATGCCCATGAAACCAAGTGCAGGTGCTTGGGGAGCATTGCTTGGTGCATGTAGAGTATATAAGAACGTGGAAATGGCACGAGCTGCTGGAGAACAGCTGTTGGAGATTGAGCCAGAAAATGCTGGGAACTATGTTTTATTGTCCAATATCTATGAAGCTGCCAAACTACGGGAGGAGGCCTCAGAAATTAGGAAATTGATGAGAGAAAGAGGAATTATGAAAGTTCCTGGTTGTAGTTGGATTCAAGTGAAAGACAAAGTGCATACTTTTGTTGTCGGTGACAAGAATAATGTTCAGACTGCAGACATTTACAGCTTTTTGACTGAAGTAGGTGAAAAGATGAGGTTAGCGGGGTATTTACCCTGTACTGACCTTGTTGGCCAAGATCTTGATGCAGAGGAGAAGGAATACAGTTTGTGTAATCATAGCGAGAGGCTTGCTGTTGCCTTTGGGATTCTTAATTTGGATGGCGCATCATCCATTAGGGTGTTCAAAAACTTGAGAATATGTGGAGATTGCCATAATGCCATTAAGTATTTGGCCAAAATTGTTGGGGTGCAGATCATTGTGAGAGATCCTCTAAGGTTTCACCACTTTAAAGATGGGTTATGCTCCTGTAGAGATTTTTGGTGATAACAAGTGCCACTGAGTATTAAACTTGATAAGCTGCAAATGTAGTTAATTCTTAAGGGATATTCTGGGGATCTAAGCTGATAATACTATGAAGAAGGTTCTTTATGTTTTTCTCCAAGGAAAATAGATGTCTGAAGATGTCATCCACTGTGACCATGCTTGCGAGTGCAACTAATGATTTTTAGAAATTTTTGCTGGCAGTAGCTCTGTGACATATACTCAGCACAAAGGTTCTATGGCCTAGCCCTGTATGCAAAAAATGTAACAATTCTCTTCTAACCACCTTTAGGCACCGCGTTGTACGTCTGAAGGTTGTCCTTTCAGAGTGGCAAACTCCTAAGCAAGAGAAGAAAGGTGCTACTGCCAGTTTGATACCTGGGACTAGAATACGAATTGTATATGTTTGGCAGTCAATATTGAAAACAATAAGATGATTGTTACTAAATTGGAACTTAATCCAAGGAAGAGTAAGCATTTATATTGGCTCCTTTGTTCATTTCTCTTGATCAATTGATTTCTCTCCATCAATCTGTCCATTTCACTTTAGTTGCAAATTTCATCTGCTTTACCACTGCATGATCTATGATGGGCAGTAAGTTGATTGTTACTTATCAGATATATACTGGTTAGGATCAGGCTTCCCATGGTTTAAAATCTCTTTAACAACATAAAAATACTTAATTGAGCTTACCTTTGCTGAATACATTCCCGATTTTTTATGATTGTGGAGTCTAGGGGATATGGGATTATCATTAATTTGCCCCTTTCTATGATGATCAGTATTTTGTACTCTATTCTGGGTATATACAAGCATTAGAAGTGTTTGTAACTGGCTATCAGCATGAAATATTACTCAAGCTGGATAATATACAGCAAGATAGTTGTTTCACTGCTTGTCCAAATTGGGTCACAGAATGTTTAACCTTGTAACTTACAACAAAATTCAGACCAAGAAATGATACACAAATTCTAAAACTCTCCATCATTCAAGTTGGGCATACCAGACACCCTGGATTTTCACATCCTTGGGGACCTTTGCCCCCAGATCAGTATCAGATGGCTGGATGCTCTCAAATACTCCAATGACCTCACCAGTCTCTGGCTTGCTCTGGGTAACACTCAAGGTGATCTTTCCTGTTGAAGATGATGCATTCTTTACGTTCTCCTTCTCAAGCTCCTCCTCATCTCCTCTCCCTCCAGCAGGCAGTGCAACAGCGTTGTCATAGCCAGTTGATCCACCCCGTCCCTTTGGGTCAAGGAAGGATGAACCTCTGTATGATGGCACGAGGAACTCACCGCTAAAGCTTTCTGGTTTGCCGGTTGCCACTAGCTGTTTGACAGTGAAGAGGAAGGGCACACGCTCACCACCAGGAAGCTGAACTGTAACAGCAGCATAATCAATTCCATCCTTCTCCTCAAACTTAACAGTGCCATCAGAAGACACTTCGAATGGTCCCTCAATCTCATCAAGAGTGTAGGTTAAGCGTGTCATGAGCTTGGTTTTTTGGAATTCTGGGGCTGCATTCTTGCTTACGCCCTCTGCCTTGACCGTGAATGATGTGGGCTCTAAGCAGAATTTCTTGGCATTGTATTTGCCTTCTTTGAAGGCAAAGCTGTCAACACCTCCTTCAATGGTAGGGCACTGGTTAGCAGTTCCAGTTCCCTTTACTTCCATGTATGTCTTGCTTTGAATTTCATCGTAGGTTAGACGTTTTGGAACTCCTTCTGCATTTGCTCCCTATGCCACCAAGTGTATAAACTTTAGGAATTTTTGCATTAGAAACAATAAAAACTACACTTCAGTCCCAAACAAGTCGGGGTCGACTATATGAGTCCTCGTTAACCATGTTTCTCCATATAAGCTCAACTCATGTCATCATTATACCCAAATTAAAATAAAAGTGAAAACTAAACTAGACATATATAAATAGTTAAGACAGAATCCATAAACCATTTTATCCTTATAGAAACATGGATGCTTATCCTGAAATACAGATGACAACATGAACATCCAGAAATGAGCTCAGAAATTTTGACAAGAGATTGGATGATTGGATATGGACTGATCTTAATTTTGGAGGTGGCAATGTGTGGGTGTAAAATGGGTGGCAATGGTAAAGAAGCCTTCCTAAAGTATTTCTACATATTCTCAATGACATCAAAGGCCCTCTACTCCTGATATTTGGTAGTTATGGTTACTTCAAAGAAGATGAATGACGGTGAATATGAGGCCTACAAGCTTGAAGAACATTTTATCTGCTTCTAGAATTATTGGTATGTCATACTGGTAAGTTAGCATTTATTTCTAATTCAGTTGTAGTGTTTCTTATCGTCTTAAAATTAGGTGATTGAATTTACACAAAAGGAAACCATATACTCCATTACTTCATACGCAATAGAGGAATATGACAGGGTTTACTTTTTAAAATAATGAATGAAATTCCTTTTTTCATCCTATCCTATTCACCAGTACAGTACAGATCCATTGATAGCGTAAAAGTGGCTTTCTTGCTTTTGTGCCTGCTCATGATCTAAACGAGTCACCACTTACACTCAAGTACATGTTCCTTAACCCTGAGGGCACCCCTGAAGTGCGGGGGATCTTACAACATTTTCCATTGACTGTCTTGTATTTCTAATAGTAAGTTGTTCAATAGTGTGAGTTGATTTAGATTGATCCTAACTGAATGATGATGAAAAACTGCTAATTTGTTTTCTTTGGTGATTAGAGCCTTCACGCAACAGTGAAGTACTATGTACCTGAAATTGTACTGACTGAATTTATGACTCTACATGAAGCAGGCAAGAATTGAATAAGAAAAGCAACTTACTGAGACGACGAGGGCAGAAGTGGCAAGGGCAAAACCAGCAATCTTGGCAGCATCAGTGCATTTCTGAGCCAAGTCCTTGATTTCAGTTTGCAAAGAGCAAGTGAGCCTGGCTGCAGATGGTTCAACACCAAATGCTTTGCTCACACTTTGAGCAGACCTCAACTGCAGGTTGTTTCTAGCACCAACCTTTGTTGGTTGCATAAGAGTAGCAGCTGCTTGTAGAGAGGCAGCCATAATTTTTAACCTCTTTTTTCTTGAATCAAAGTCTTGTGCTCCCACTGTTTCTGCTTTGTTAGAAAGTGGGATGAGTGGCAGTAAGAAGTGGTTTGTATGGACTATGGAAAGAGTGGACAAATTATTATTTTTGGTGGCTTTGGTGTGAGTAAGATAAGATATAGGATAAGGGCTATTTTTCATTGGTTGGTCTGTGCATTAGCCTCTTATTTGGTGGCTTGCAACGTGGCAAAGTTTGTGTTCAGGATAAAGATACTCATTTTTTGTTATTTTGCCAGGGAATTGGTGGACCACTGCGTTTTGCATTATTTGAAGCTAAAATCCTATTACCAAATCACATAAATTGATTGAGGTTAATTATTTGTTGAGGTAATATATACTATTGTTTTATCATGGTTGCTTAAATGATAGTAAATGTATGTAAAAGACACGTGTCGTTATACAACAGTTTGTTGTAAAATCAGAAATAACTCAAAAAAGTGAAGAAAAAACTGACAGTTGGAGATTTTCAACCGCACAAGGATTTTAATAATTCTCAATTTCGACCATCTAATTATTTCGTAATTTTTAAAAATATTTCTTTTTCGCATTTTTACTATGTGGGGATCGATTGGTTCATAGGACAGTGTGGAATATCCAAAATTAAATTTATATTTTAATTGATTGAAGACATAAATTTATTCTAGCATAACTTGATTAGAGTTATTACACTGCATTTGTTAATTCTTACTATCTTCTACTTCTATTTGTTTTTACTTACTCTTTCCTCGAATTGCTATAGTTTTGAAAATAAATTTTCAAATACTAGCTTATTCTAATTTGTTTGACAATCTTCTTTGTGGATGGTGAAGTTAATCAGAAGAAATGGACAACTAGCTATATTTGGTATCTTTGTACGGTAAGAATGTGCCTCTAGTTTTAAATGTTAGTTTTATAAAGTGATTGTTAGACCAGTTGTGTTATATGAGACGAAATGTTGGCTGGTTAAGAACTCGCACATTAGATGAAAGTAACGGAAAAAATAATGTTGAGATGGATGTGTGAGCATATTAGGCGAGATAGGATTAAGAACAAAGAAATTACGGGACAAGATAGGTGTAGTCTTTGTGGTGGATAAGATAAGTGAAAAGAGACTGAGATAATTCTGACATGTGAAAAGAAGATGCTTAGATGCCCTTGTGAGGAGACGTGAGATGTTGGCTATTGTAGGTCTGAGGAGAGGTAGAAGTAGGTTGAAGAAGTATTTGAGAAGTGATTAGACAGAAACTAAAACACCGGGAGTTTACTGAGGACATGACTCTAGATAGGAGGATATGAATGTCGAGTATTGGGGTAAAAGGTTGGCAAATAGTCGGGTGGTATAGTTTATCTTATCACTGGTATTGATAATTTTTTTCCTCCTACTTTCTTATACTTCAATTTTGTTATTATTTATTTTTCTTTGGCTTCGATTATTATATTATT
>JACEIK010002300.1:149535-169364 GCA_018107945.1 Datura stramonium
CCATTATTTTTATAAAATATAGTAAAAAAAATTCTCGAAATATAGCAACATTTCACTTTCAAAATTTAATAAAATATATTATTTGTGTGCGTATAAAATCTAATTCTGATTGAAATTGTGTGAGTACAATATTTGAGTGTAATTGTATATGTATGTATGCATGTATGACCAATTGTATGTGTATATGTGTATTTTCAAAGTAGAAACTAAATGTATGAATGTCCACTTTCAAAGCAGAAGTCAGATATATGTATGTATATGTATATGGATGTATTGATTGTATGCGTGGTCAATTCAATTCAATGTATGTGTTTTTCAAATTGTATGTGCACAACATTAGTCAATTGTATGAGAGACAATCCTACAGCGGAAACTCGAGTCGAGGCGCTGCAAGCGAGCAAAGAAGCACTTCTTGTAATCAAAACAAAAAGCCCATGGATCCGCAAAGGCTTGTTCTGGACCACGCCGCGTCATTGATCAATCGTCTGAACCTGCCTTTCTTTCTTTGCCAGGAGGGGTGGCCCAATCACTAATAGATCTCTCAACGAGAGCCTCATTCTGTCTAGAGGAAATAACTTCGGTGGATCCAGTTTAAATTGAATTCTCCGTGAAGATGTGGAGTACCAACGGCTAGACGGTAAGACCCGACCAACTATATGTGAAGGGTATATGTAAGTGTATATGAAGTATATGTCGTATGTATGACAATCTCTGGCAAAGTAATGTGCAAAGTAATGTTGATTTATCAGTGGCCAACTGAAACACCCACTACTAAAAATTGGACCAAAATGTAGGGCCAAAATTGATGGACTGGGTCAGTTGTTTTTTTTTAAAAAAAAATCAACATCAAATCGATGGACTGTACATCGTTGATTTGGTCTTGGCCTGTTTCATGAAACTAACGGACAATGTCAATTGAGGGAAACCCGACCTAGTTCGTTAATTTTAATAAATTAAAAAGCTATATAGAAAATTTTAGAAAAATGATAGATTAGATCATTTTTTCAAACACATATATAAAAATATAGCTAGTTGAAATCAAACTTAGGTATTTACTATGATAATAGACAATTTTACCACTCACTATACATGCTCTTTGATGAAATATTTATATCATTTTTATTTATACTCTTCAACTATAATTTTGCACTTCAAAAACCAACATACCATCAGTTTTCATTTAAAAAAAAAAGCAAATCGAGTGACTGTGTCAGTTTTTTTTTTTTATAAATATTTTTAAAAATTGTTTTCGCGCATTATTTCGCGAAAATTGACCCATTCTGTCGATTTTCTTTAAAAATAATTAAAAATAAAAATAAAAATCGATGGGCTGGGTTAGTTCTCCTCGATTTTTTGAACTGACTTAGTCTGTCAATTTTTGCACTATTTTTAATAGTGTCCTATTAGCTTCGGTGAATAAGTAAATTCTATCAATCTATATATCTATATAATGATGGATGAGCAAGGTGATGTGACATGTCTTATTGAGCGACGTCACCATTTTTCTATTTTCTCATATTTTAATTTTTTTTCTTATTTTGTCCTAAAAATTTGCAAAATAATAATGTCTTGTTCCACTATTGACATTTATTTTATTTCTTGAAAATTATCTTTTTAAACCATTACCTTAAAAAAAATGGAAAAGATAAAATTTCTAAGTTTGATGCAATTAGGGTTCCTAACATCGTTATAAAGTGTCATTTCTGGACAAGACCTTTTATCTATCTTCTTTTCTATCCGCCGGAATAACTTTTCTCAGTTAAGTTTGATTCATCTAGGTAAGTTCTCGCTTGATTTGAAACTTTTATAAATATGATATGTACCCAATCTTTATCTTATTTGGGAGTCAAATCTATATCTGATCATTCTTAAGAGATTTGTTTAGCAGGGTACTTCCTCATGGAAAAGCGATTTGTTTCAAAGGGGTTTTGAAACTCTTCGTTGACTACCTTCTATCGTTGCAACATGGTGAACATTCTTTCCTTCTATACTTTATAATTTTCTACTATATTTGATGATAAAATAAACTGAAAATGAGCTTATACCAATTATAGAAATGTGTTTAAATTTATATCTAGTATGATGAAATTAGAAGTCTTGCTTGTAAAGGAACAAGAAGTAAAGCTTCAATCAATATCGCATTTATTTAAGGCCCTTGGGAGTTTGGAAATCTAACACATATACTAATTAGATAGGCTGTTTTACTAAAGAAATGAGATCTATTGTCATTTTACAATTCAGATAAAAGAAAATGATATTTTAAAATCTCTTATGTGTAAAAATAACGTTCTCTTATATGCATACATGACGATCTCTTATAAAAATGTCATAAAACGATTTTTCTTAATAAAGGACTAAAAATTCTTTCTCTTCTACTTTATGCATAGCCTCAAAATGTTTCTTTCAATCTATCTTTTTGCCTAAACAATTAGAGCCATCAAAGATGATTAAATCATGAATAATCCCTCAAAACAATTTTTATCTCCACAATGCAAAGATAATATTGTATATACACAATTTTTTTCGAATTCAACTTGTGAGATTATATTCGATATGTTATTCTTGTTGTTGCACGAAATTTAAACAAGTACGCAATTTTTTTTTTAAATTTTAAATTATAGAAAAATCAAGTTGTCATCAACAAGATGAAAGTTAGATAGTCAAATAATAACCGGACGGCATAACTTGAGGGTCAAACAACAAAAAATGAAAAAGTTGAGGACCCCTCTTCATAAATAGTACTATTCTCTCACGCCGTTTAGACTAACCGGGGGTAATTTGGGAATTTAACATGCATGTCATCTTTGAATGAAGAAATCCCCTTTTCCTATCTGTATAACGATTCACCGGAAACCCTAACTGTTCATTCTTTCTCTCCTCAGAAAAAAATTCCGATCAGAAAAAATCAAACCCAAAAATTCATACACATGTGAACATATATAGTGCATACATCTAACAAAATAAGCGTGTGTAAGGATTTCAAAGGGTTGTGTGTGATTGAGAATCATCAGCAGTAAGAAGTTTCAGGTTTTTTCTTTTGTTTTTGTTGTTTTTTTCAAAGAATTTGCTGGGGTTTGGAGGTTGATTTTTGAGATGGATTTATGTTGTGTCAGAGTGGATCTGTTGATTGATTGATTGATTTTGGTGTGTTTGAATTTTCTTTTTGCAATGGCAAACGGTTCAGAGCAAGGGGAGATTGTGGTATCGTCGATTAGGACAGGAATGAAGCGTGAGTTTGCAATGATGATGAAGGCTCAGGCTGAATGGGATATTGGGGTAGGTCAAAAGAGGGTTACAAGGTCACATTTGGGCCAGAATAGTCCTGGCAACGTTAGCAACGGTAAGGTTTCTGTGAAAAAGAGGAAAAGGGAGGTGAAAAATGGAAATGTTAGTGAAGATTTGTCGAATTCTAAGGTTGCCGGTGAGGAATTGGAGAACAATGAAGTGGTGAAAAGGGAAGAAAATGCGGTTTTGTTGAGTGAAGAGGAGGAGCCAAAGAGTGATGTGGTGGATTGCAATAGTGATGATGAGAAGAAAGGTAAGATGGATGAAGAAGTTGTTGGCTCTGAGGAAAAGAAGGTGACTGGAGAAGAAGGGAATGCTAGCATGCAAAATTGTGGAGATGATACTAAGACCGAAATGGATAAAACAGCTAAAGCCAATGACGGTTTTAATGAAGCAATGCCTGAAATTGTTCCTGAATTAGCTGTTACTGCTCGGGGTGATGGTAAATATGAGCAAAAATATGGAGATGATGCTAAGAGTGAAATGCCTGAAACAGGGAAGGCCAGTGACTGCATTGTTGGAGCAATGCTTGAAATTGTTCCTGAATTAGCTGTTACTGATCAGGGTGATGGTAAAGATGAGCAAAATTGTGGAGATGATAGGAAGACTGGAACTGTTAAAACAGTGAAGGCCAATGATTGCATTGTTGAGGCAATGCCTCAAATTGTTCCAGAATTAGCCATTACTGCTCAGGATGATGGTAAAGATGAACAAAAGGTGTTATTACAGACGCCTACCAGGCGGTTTACTAGGTCTGCTTTGAAGACAGAAGAGGATGCAAAGGTATCTCAGTGCGGTAGCATTAAGACTGAGGAGGTTCACGAAACTGATTCTGTAGGAACTATGTCTGCTCCTGCAAAGTTAGAGTTGAAGATGTCCAAGAAAGTTGCACTAACTAAAATTCCCTCAAAGTTGAAAGATCTTCTTGAAACAGGTTTGCTGGAGGGTTTATCTGTTCGCTACATTCGTGGCACCACTAAGGTGAGTTTTAAAGAGGCATTTATTGAGTTTCCGTTTGACAATGATTGCAATTATGTTGGGAGATTCACCAATTAATTGTAATTTAGGGGAGAGGGCGTCCCCCAAAAGGACTTCGTGGAGAGATCAGGGGGTCTGGAATATTGTGCTTCTGTGATAACTGTCGTGGGACATCTGTAAGTGTAACTTTTTGTATTTTCTTTAGTAGATTAGCTGAAGTATACCTTATATGATATATTTCTTTGCTTGATACAGGTTGTTACACCAAATCAATTTGAGCTGCATGCCAATAGTGCCAACAAGCGTCCACCAGAATACATCTATTTGGAGAATGGAAAAACTCTTAGGGATGTATTAAGTATGTGTAAAGATGTTCCTTCTGATGAAGTGGAAATAGTGATAAAAAATGCCATTGGGACTGCAGACGCCAAATTATATGCTTCAGCATGCAGGACTGCGCAGGAGTTTAAATCTACCCCTGTTCAAAGTAGTGAAGCTAGCAGCAGGTATAAACATCTGGCTATTTTGGTGGTCATGGAAGCTTCTGCCTGTAAGCTTATATATCATGCTATAATTATTATCAAGATTTTGTGACATTGTTTTGATTTCTTTGATATTATTCAGGTTCCAAGAAAATGTTGAAATTTTTTATCTTAAAAACCTTACATATTGCTTATGATTTTGACCCGGTATTGCTATTTTAAACATCTTGAACATGGGTGGTCATTTACAGGGTGTTTTGTCTTCCACTTTTTTCTTTCTCATTCTTTCTTTGGTGATGTTTGGTCGGGGTTGTTAGCCAGCAGTTATATCCATATAAAACTTCAATGTTGGATAAGGCTTTCCTAGGCTGCTTTTGGCAAGTTTGGGTGTATCTTTTGATTTCAATGTTATCATTTTTTCCCTTGAAGTGACAGATACACTTTAAAGGATGAAGATGTCTCTCATTGTCTGTTTTTGTTCAGATATCTCTTTTGATATGCTAACGAGGCTTAACTTCTTTTCTTCTTTTCACTTCCTTTCTCAATTTATGAAACTCACTCAGTGATCTGGCTGAAGCTAGCGCCATAGGTTGGACTTTAGCCAGATGATTGTCATCCCTACTTCATCTTGCATCGATAAAGAACTGATAACTACCAGAACTAAAGATCTATCAACTTTATATGTGGATCTATTTCTGTTGTCCTTTTTTGGAGGGGAAATCATTCTAGTAAGAGAGACAGTTTCGCTTCACCAACAAAAAGAAAATGATATGAAATAAATGGATACACATTCTTATCTCCCAAACATAAAATAATGGAAATTGTATTGTCATATATTCTACTTCAGTCTTATGACATCTCTTCTACCATGGGATGCTGGAACAATGCCATTATGTTCTTTACTTTTTTAGATAATTAAAACATTTGCCTTGTGTTTTCCTTTGTATATCTTTTATTTTGTTATGATTCCTCATCCTTTTTGTATCAATATGTTATTTCCCACATTTGCTTCAGGTCCACATCATCTATGCCTGCTACAAAGTTGACTGATCGATTGTCTTCTGGCAGTGGAACTCAAAGCAAAGTCCACGGAAAATTAACTAGAAAGTAAGCCTTTTTTCTTGTTAAAGCTTTGTCTTCTTGGTCTTTGATGATTTATTTTTGAGATTGCTCTGGCATTTTAAGCTTTTTGTTAATTTATTTTCATACTTTTATTTGTTCATGGTGTTCCTTTTTGACTTCATTCTTGTTCTTCTGTCACTACAGGGACCTGCGCATGCACAAACTTGTATTCGAGGAGGATGCACTTCCTGATGGAACTGCATTAGCATATTATGTCCGTGGACAGGTTAATATTCAACCCAATTAGATAGTTCCATTTTTAATTGTGCTCTTCACTTTGGTGTTGTAACAGGTTAATATTCAACCCAACATTAGATTGTTTCCATTTTTAATTTGCTTATCATGTGTGTTGTTGCAAACATGCTAAAAGTTTGTTCAGTATATTTGTAAATTCGTAGCATTCGCTTGGTGCTCTTTTGGTGGAATAAAAATTAATTACTTATTAAAGAATTGTTCACTTGATTTTTCTGATCTACTTTCTTTGGGATTTTAATTTGCTTGCTGTCTCCTGGCAGAAATTGCTCGAGGGTTATAAGAAAGGTCATGGAATTTTCTGCTACTGTTGCAATACCGAGGTACGTAGTTCCTGTGTTATGTAAGTATTAATATCAGCTGTCATATGCTAATGCCTCATTTTCATACAGGTCAGCCCTTCACAATTTGAGGCTCATGCAGGTTGCGCTTCACGTCGGAAGCCGTGAGTGTCTATTTCTTATGTGGTTTATTCTGGATAAGTTGTGCAAGGGATGAGGGACATATCCAAGTCATTTTCCCCGTTTTACTCCCTTTTTTGATTGAGTTGTGGTTTTTACATTCCTTTTCTGGATGGGTTTTGGGCATATGACATATTAATGGATGGTGAGAATGACTTCTGTTGAAGTAAAGAAGCAAGTTTATATTTGAGACAGTAATTAATATTCTTCAAATGCATGAATGGCTTTAGTTGCAACTTCTTTGGCTGAAAGCTTTAGTTTTCCTTAATCCTTTTGTGTTACTTTGACAGTTACTTGTACATATATACTTCCAATGGGGTGTCTCTGCATGAGTTGTCTATTAAACTTTCAAAGGAACGACGGTCCTCAGCTGAGGAAAATGATGATCTATGCTCCATATGTGCTGATGGAGGGGATCTCCTGTGCTGTGACAATTGTCCAAGAGCTTTTCACACAGGTTAATGTGTTTTACATTGTTGATTTCTCTTATCAACTGTCTTTCTGTGATTCCTTTTAACAATTCAGTGTCAAATTTAGGAAGTTAGGATAATGCATCATGTTGATTGTCTCTGTGATGCATATCTTTTTCTCCAAATTCAATTGTAGTTTTATTTAGTATAGTAGAAGTGAGATAATGATATAGCAGTCTGAGTAAATTGCACGGGTTGTTTTAGAAGGGCTAGTGGAAAAAGAAATAGACATAGTACAGAGAGGTATAGGCACCTCAAGTATTATCCAGCAAGATATGGCTGCTTATTCAATCATAATGTGGCATACAAATTGTAGAATATGTATAGTCAATTGGATCTCCTTCCACTGTCCATTGCGTAGGATTGCGCTGCATCAACTATCAACCTGAGTGCTTTTCTCGTACATATTTGCTAGCTTCTTAACTTAGGGACGACCGTTCTGAATCATTAGGCTACTCATCATCATGGACTGCCTATAGAAAATAACTATTGCTATACTGATTTAATCCATTGTCAAAATAAAATCATCATGTACTGCCTACCAAGGCCTCATTTGTTTGCACTTAGTGAATATCTTAATCTTAATCATTATCTTAGTCATAAGTCCATTTGTTTTTACGTCTGAATCTTAATCATTAAGTGTTTTTTTATGTTTCAACTACTTAATGGGTCTGAATACAACTGAATGATTAAGATATGTAACAAAGTGTTAATATCATTAAGATATATATTTAAAGATTCATTCACTGTTACCATCATTGTCCACCATTATCAACCACCAGAATTGCTGCCCACCACTATCAACTAGGTGTCAACCCCCACCACCATCAACTATCATCCTCAGTCACAATCACCATTACTGCCAATCACTATAATTAGTTATCACTACCACAAGCCACCATCTATATCAGCATCACTAACCATCATTACCACGACAACCATCAATCCCCACTATCAGTCACCACATTATATATCGCAAACCACCGTTATTATTCAGCACCACTATTAGTAGCTATCACTGTCAACCGCCACCACCAACTATTATCATCACCACTAGATACTAACCATACCCCACCAATATTAGCTAACATCATCCCAATTACCACTTGTCATCACCATCACCAACCAATATATAGTTTTTTAAAAATATTTTGTTGCTCTATAGTATTAGATTCATTTAGTATTTTATTGAATTTTATATTTATTAATTTTTAAATAAGTAAAAATTTATACATTCATGTTTTTTGAAAACAAAACAGTCTTAATTATCTAGATCTTAATAGCACATCTTAACAATTCAGATGTGTATTTAGATTCAGACATCTAAATCTTAATGCACATCTTAATATTTAAATGTGTGTATTCATATTCAAACGTCTTAATCTCAATAAAAACAAATGAGGCCTAACCATCTTGGGTGCTAAAGGGATGAACTCATCAGATAGTAATGTTATGTAATTACATGAACCCCTAATTGGTTTGCAATCAGTACTCATCTTCTTTTTCTCTTTGTTGATCCTCTGCCCAAAAAAGATTAACTTTACTCTAGTTTTGTCCACACAATAGTAGCAGAGTCCAATGGTGTCTCTCCTGTATGCTTCTTTTCTTGAAGGATGAAGTACATGCTAAAGGTGTCTGTGATGATGTCTCTTAACGGTTTAGTCACTTAGCGAACCTATTTGAATTGACTCTGGTTTTATGTGCTACAATCATTTACATTACCCACTTTATTCCATTTTCGTGACATTATTTGACTTGTTTCTGGTTTTAAATTATTAATTTGACTTATGTTGTGGTTAAAAAAGACAGTAATCTAGTTTTTGAGTTAGTTTGACAGGGAGGAAAATTTAAATTTGAATAGTCCAATGATTTTAATTTTTGAGAATTGGATTAAATAATTTTACACAATGCTGTCAAACAATTTGGGATATTTAGAAAGTGGGAAGAGTGTCATATAAATTGGTATAGAGAGTAGTTATTTTGAAATACGGAAGATGGATTTTCTGGCATAATGATGAAACTGCAATTTGATTTTCGCGAATCATCGAACTGTGGATGTGAATGTTTGACAAGCAACCTAGACTTTAATTTTCAGTGATCATTACGTGCTCACTTCAAACTTGTTTCTATTGCAGAGTGTGTTTCTTTGCCAAGTATTCCCACGGGTACCTGGTATTGTAAATACTGTGAAAGTATGTTTGCAAAAGAAAGATTCGTTGAGCATAATGCCAATGCTATAGCTGCTGGGAGGGTTGCTGGAATTGATGCCATTGAACAGATAACAAACCGATGCATTCGAATAGTGGAAGCTTTAGAGACTGAAGTTAGTGTCTGTGTGCTCTGCAGGTCACATCTCTATTTCTACTTTTTCCACAACTAAGTCTACTTAATTTATTGATGGTCAGTAGTAGTCACACGAGTCTTGAAATGATATATAAAATCTATTCAGTACATGGACCTTCCATCATACTTTTTGCACCATACATTTATTGGATGCTGACATATCCTTTTTACTGTCCAAAAGAATATAATGACTTAATTCCGAACATCTAGGGTATTTTCATTTTCTTCAAGTGGCATTCTTTTTTGTTTCTTTCAGTAGCCTGTGTTATGCAAGGAAATGAGTCTTATGGCCACTTAAAACTGATTTTTTCTGATCTCTTGTGTGTAAAATCTAGATCTCTGGTAAAAAGGACATAAAAGTAAAAACAAGTTTGTAAAAGACTCTGAAATCAAATCTTTGATATTATGCAATATGCATACTATACTACACGCGGTTACATGCAGTTTAACACATTAGTTTGAATTGATATATATAGTGATGATGGAGGAATAATATTAAAGCAATGATTGAAAAGTTAGTTTGCTAGAGAAAACATCACATCAAAGTCTACAAGTTGAATAATTTAATGTATTTTGAATTCTTGAGAGTTGTGGAAGTTGTATAGAATTGGAATGTCAAATGGTTTTGAACATTCCAAAATGGAGAGAACGTCATATAAATTGGAACTGAGGGAGTATTACATACTTGATAGTACCAAAAGTGTTGGCATGTGCTCCAGAAATGCGCAATGCCTGGAATCTGGATTGTGTTCCTGGAAGATATCTTCATGTGTTAGTGGTCATCATATGTTCTCTATGCAAATATCATGTCTTGTTCCATTTTATTATCGTGCTGCTGCATCATCAGATATGTATCAAGGCTTTTTTTTTGGAAATCATTAGAGGTTTATTTTCCTTCAATTGCAAAGTCAAAGATATGTTAGAACTATATCAAATTTGAAAATTTCCCACTGTTGCTATGCTATTCGTTAATTTCATATCTTTCGTTGATTTGCAGGAATCAGGAATTCAGCAAATCTGGATTTGACCCACTGACAGTAATTATTTGTGATCAGGTATTATTGTGTTAGTATTGAGTATTATATAATATTTGATGTCTTCACTCTTTTGTGAGTTCTCAGTAAGGTCAAGCATTGAAGAAGTGTTCCGTTGCTTTTTGTAGTGTGAGAAGGAGTATCATGTTGGATGTTTGAAGGAGCACAACATAGATGACTTACAGGTCTGCAGAATTTCCTGTTCTATTGCATGTTTTTCTATTTCTAGTATATCTCCTATGTCCTTAATGTTGTATAAAAATAGATTGTTAACATTGAACATATTTGCACATACTGATCTCTAGCCAACGTTTGAAACCCTCCTCACTTCAGGAATTGCCAAAAGATAAATGGTTTTGCTGCACAGATTGCAATAGAATTCATTTTGCTCTGGAAAAGCTGGTATCAGATGGAGAACAGAACATTCCGGAGTCTCTGTTGAAAGTCTTGAAGGAAAAGAACGAAGGAAAAGATTCGGAAAATAACTCGAGTCTTGACATTAAATGGCGGCTGCTAAGTGGGAAAATGTCATCCGAAGAAACAAGGGTCTGGCTATCTGGTGCTGTTTCAATTTTCCATGTGAGTTTTACTAGTTTCTTTCCTAATGTGCTCCGACTCGGAAAAGGACCAGCATAACCTCTAGGAGCCCTGCTAAACATTCTTATGAATTGCAAATTGTTCATCTTTAAAAACTTATTTTGCCTCTGAAATTGGAGAGAGCTTAACTATCTTTTCCTATTGCATTCCTCTTCTCTTTCTATATGCATTCACACATTTACATGAATACTCTCAGGTTATGTACTTTTTGTGCTTTAAGTTAATTTTTCTCTCCTTAGAAAGCAAACCAAGCTCCTGGATTTTTCCATCTCTAACCTTTTTGAAATGAGATAAACAGAGATCATTCCTGTTCTTAGGGTCCATACTTTGCTATGGCATGCCTATATTTCTAATATTAATATATTTCTGGTCATACTAATGTAATGCCCTGTTTTCTTTTTCCTTCCCTACTCTAAGCTTTACGAAGCTTTTGTCTTTGAAAATCTTACCCCAGTGTTTTAATGATTAATTCAAATATCCTGTTAGCTTGTTAGGTTAGTGAGAAGAGGTCACTTTCCTTCTTAATAAGAAGTTTGTTTTGACACCCACAAATACTTTTCAAGCTCTCAGCTTTATTCCAATTCCAGTTTCTCATTGCAATTTGGTACAATGTTGGTCCACTGCCTTGAAGTTTTTATCCTGTCTTTACACCCTTTGGTACATCAAATTGGAGCCTTTTTTTTTTTGTGTGTGTGTGAGGGGGGATAGGAGCGTCATGGCGTTACTTTAGTTCTTAATCTGTGCTTTGAATACATCAATTATTTCTTTTTCTATCTGCTTTGATATGCTTTTCCTGAGATGGGTGCATCCTCTGCCTCCCCTAATCCACTTGTGGGGATTTCACTGGGTATGTTGTTTGTAGTCTGGTTTGGTTGCATCTGTTTGTCTCTCTTTCAGGTACAAAATTGCTAGCTCACAACCCAACCCAGCCAATCATTGCTGCTTTGATTATCTGTGCTTTGAATACATCAATTATTTCTTTTTCTATCTGCTTTGATATGCTTTTCCTGGAGATAAGGTGTGCATACACTCTACCCTCCCCAAATCCCACTTGTGGGGATTTCACTGGGTATGTTGTTGTAGTCTGGGGTTTGGTTGCATCTGTTTGTCTCTATCTTTCAGGTACAAAATTGCTAGCTCACAACCCAACCCAGCCAATCATTGCCAAACTTGATTATTAGCTGTTTTGTGTTTTATGAGTAACCTTTTCCTTATTTTGTATGTGGATTAAGTCAAGTTTGGTGATTAGGCAATGATTTCCAAAAGAATGATTATCACAACTACAATCATTCTTTTTACAATGGTTGTGTCCGGGCCATTTTGTGTGTGCCTCGACTATTGCACACTATCTAACTCCTAATTCATAAAGCAAATGAAGTGTTATAAATCCTATTCAGAAGGCCCTGACTAAAGTCTGATGGTATTAGAATCCCAAATTATCATCCCCGCGAACAACACTGCTTTTGTGTGTTGATCGTATCCATTTGCAATTCACTTATACAAACTCCAGTGGTATTGTAATCTTGTTTGCCTATCTGCTAATACAGTTTAGATGTAGATAATTGTGGTTTACTTGGGGGTAGTTCTCCATCCTAATTTAGTGATGCTTATTGTATATATATGTAATTTGATAATCTGTTCTTTGCCTTGTGGCATAGGAACGATTTGACCCAATTGCTGATGCAAGTACTAGCCGTCTAGATTTGATCCCACACATGGTCTATGGGTAAGTAACAATGTTCTTTTAGCTTTTCGTTTGATCTCTCATTTCTCTTGACTACTCTCACTCTATTTTACATATCATGATGTTCAGAAGGAATTTTAAGGACCAAGATTATGGAGGGATGTTCTGCGCGATATTATTGGTCAAGTAAGAAACCACTTTACCAATGCTCCCGATAAGTCTTCGGTAATACGGTAACCCATACTGATCCACTTTCCGCTTTGCAGTTCATTGGTCGTTTCTGCTGGCATTATCCGAATTTTTGGGAAGGAAGTGGCAGAACTCCCTTTAGTTGCTACAAGTACTAATTGTCAAGGACAGGTGACTCGCTTAATTTTAAGCTTACAATGTGTCTGATTTCAGTTTACCTACCGTGTGAGGGATAACCTTTTCAGTTTTGTAACTAACATTTTGTTTTTTCTGCACAGGGCTACTTCCAATCTCTATTTTCTTGTATTGAGAACCTTCTGCAGTCCCTGAATGTAGAAAATCTCGTACTTCCTTCTGCAGAAGAAGCAGAGTCAATCTGGACAAATAGATTTAACTTTAAGAAGATCCCTGAAGAACAGGTATCTTGATATAAGAATAATACATGCATGCCTTCCATCGATCCCTTTTCTAAGGGCTTTTTGTTGTTAACCCATGCATCCTTCTCCTTGCAGCTGAAACACTATCGGAAAAATCACCAGATGATGGTCTTCTCTGGAACATCCATGCTGCAGAAGCAAGTCAGGGGTTCTTAATTGCTGGCCTTTATTTTAGAGAGAAACAATTGAGGATTTTAGAGAAGATGCATGATTTGTTCTGCACATATTCTGTGGAAAATGGTTTCGATTTTTCTGCCCTAAGACACCGGATGTACAGTTGTCTAGTTTTCATTTTGGGGTATATATCGGGGAATAGTGTAGCGTCCATATGTTACACCTGTGAATGTTACCAATCAGTTGTTAATAGGAGCTATTATTCCAGAAACATTGGATTTATCTCAGTTTTGGAAGGGTTTCCAACTGTGAAAATCTGCAGGATTTTGATATCTTGTTTCTCATTTCTTCTTTGTCTTGTTTCTCTGATGAAATGAGAAGGTCCAGTGCTGCCTGCTGTGTAATGGCTCCAATTTTGCTACATTAACAATTGAAAAGTTGCCTTAGTTTTATTATCTTTACTGCATTTGATTTGTTATTTTATCTACACACTTTCCTTTTTGTATTGTTTTGTTTCTATCTAACCCGAATATTAAATTCGGAGATGATGGGTACACTCTCACCTTTCTACACTTAGATATGATGTCAATCTCAGCAGAAATAAAAAAAATCACTTGGTGATTTGGTGGACATAGTTATTTGTTATCTCACGAAATTAATTGAAGTGCGCGCAAGTTGGTTTAGACACTACGATTATCAAAAAAAAAAAAAGATAGTTAAGTTAATTACACAAAATATGTTCTTTCTTTTTTTAATTACACACATAAACCTCAATTAGAATAAGTGAAATTTTACAATTTACATAGAATACACAATTTTTTCCGCACAATTTGAGACATTATATTAGGAGTTGAGTTGTTCAGTTGGAATAAAGTTTAATCACGAGTTTTTAAATGGAATATCTAGACAAATTTAAGAGGCTCTCTATGTGTCAAGTCCTTCATTTATCTTACAACTTGTTTGGATGGTTGTTACCTATGATGTGATATTGTATTATACTGTTAGTTTAAATATAATATTGATTTTGATTGTTACTTAATTCTATTCTATCGCATTCTTAAATTCATAACAACGGAAAATCTCCATTTTATGCAACGACCGATTTGATGTGATCGCATCCTTTATTTTTTTCTCATTTATCTTTGCTTATTATGTAATAATTTTATTTTATCCTATAACTTTTTTTTAATAGTAGCTCTATCCCGTATCTTATTAATCTTATAAGTTTATTCTTTAAATTATTGATGCGTACGGATATTAATACAACACAAATATTATATTTATTTAAACAGTATAGTAGGATATAATACAATACAATATATTATGAAATGCACCACCCGTCCAAACAGTGTGTTAACGAGAGTAAGTTAGAAACATCTAGAACTTGGTGATTAAGCGGGAAAATCATCCAAAATTTTGAAATTTAAAAATCTACCGTTATTCCCCTTTTAATCATTTAAAAACTTCTAAATGAGGTAAAATAATTTTGTTTATTTATTAATTCAAACAAATTCCGCCAAACGTCATAATAAAGCACCTAATATTCCTTCTTTTCCCCCATTTCTCATTTTCGTCTCCATTCTCCATCGCACAGCGAAGAGGTAAAAGTTTCTGCTGAAATTCATCAATTCTTTTTCTCTAGCAGAAAAATTCATCAGTTTTCCTCCGTCATTACGGATCTGTTTAATTCAATTGTTTTTTTTAATGAATCTGCTTTCTCCAGTTGTTTTTGGACTGAGAAATGGGGCAGATCCAGTATTCTGAGAAGTACTTTGATGATACCTATGAGTACAGGTACTGTGTTTGTTTAATTGGTTTTTTGAATTTTTAGTAATTTGTTTTTTTTTGGTAGTGTTTTGAGAATCTGAGAGTTTGTGGTTTTTGTTCTCCACTAATTCGTAGTGTTTTTCTGGAAATTTGGATTTTGATTTTTCAGGCATGTTGTTCTTCCTCCCGATGTAGCGAAATTGCTTCCTAAGAATCGTCTTCTCTCTGAAGTGAGTGATCGCTTTTACTCTTAGGGTTTTGTATGTGTTCATTTTCACCTAGTTTGAATTTGCGCGGAGTAGTTGAACTAGCGAATGATAATCAGTGATGTTTTGTGCTATCATTTTGGAATTTCTTCGATTGAAATGATTAGTCGAATGTGCTGATCAAAATAAGTGATATCGTGCCTAGCAAATGATAATCAGTGATGTTGTGTGCTTTCATTTCGGAATTTCTTCGATTGAATTGATCAGTATAACGTGCTAATCAAAATATATCCTGCCTAGCAATTGATAATTAGTGATGTTTTGTGCTTTCATTTCGGAATTTCTTTGATTGAAGTGATTAGTCGAACGTGCTAATAAAAATAAGTGATATCTTGCCTAGCAAATGATAATCGGTGCTGTTTTGTGCTTTCAATTTGGAATTTCTTCGATTGAAGTGATTAGTCGAATGTGCTAATCAAAGTAAGTGATATCTTGCCTAGCAAATGATAATCGGTGATGTTTTGTGCCTTCATTTCAGAATTTCTTCCACTGAAATGATTATTCGAATGTGCTAATCAAAATAAGTGATATTGTGCCTACTGTTTAGGTTAGATTGTCCTTTTGCAGTGAATGAAAACTCGTCAGGAATGTGGATTTTTGCGTCTTATGGTTTACTGATTTTGGTTTAGGTATTGCATGCGGTTTACATTGTTCTTCTTATTTGATTGATTATTAGAATGAGTGGCGGGCAATTGGAGTTCAGCAGAGCAGAGGATGGGTGCACTATGCTATTCATCGACCAGAGCCACATATCATGCTCTTCAGGAGGCCACTGAACTATCAGCAGCAACAAGAGAACCAGGCTCAGCAAGTTATGCTTGCCAAGTGAAGAAACACGTCTCTCGTTTCTTTCCTAATGAATCAAATCATATACAGATAGTAACGTTCATTTCATCTAGAAATGATATGATAGCTTTATGGATGTCTAGATTTTAAAGATGTTAAAGTACTGTAACGCGTAGCTCTTCATATTCTGAAGTTTAGGTATTGGATTTCTGTGTTCTAATGATCAGGTTTTATACCTGTGTGCTTGGAATTGGTGTGCTCTATGGAAGTGTCACTGGATGGATTATGATCTGTTTGCATTTCTTTACTTTGGCATCTTACGATATTGGATCTATTTAGTTTGTGCGTCATGTATCGGCCAAGATGCACATTCTTTTAACTCTTGTGATTTTGGTGCCCTACATTTTTCTGTTTGCATCTTTTTAGTATTGGATAATAATTTACCCACTACCATTTGTTTGTTTTCATGTGGTTTCTTCTCAGTTCTAACTTCTCAAAAGGAACTTGATGGTGCTTTTAATCAAGTATGTGACTTCTGTGGCTTGTTGAAAGATTGAATCACCCTGTTGTGGCTGGGTTTGGGATGAGGAATTTAATTAGGTTGCAAGTGGATCAGATTTTGTGGACTAATTCACTAGTTAGATTATTACTATTAGTTTAGCTCAATTATCTCTATCTCATATACTTGATATGAACAAAACTGTTCAGATGTGACTTTCTAGGAAAGCAGTCAGATCAGTGGTTGAGTCAGTTTTTGCTTTTCAGATGCTCTATTCAGGTAATGAATGAGTAGGAAATATTTCTGTCGAATATTAATGTGTTCATACAAATGTTCTCATCTTTGCCGGTTTGGTGAAACAATTTGCCTTAACATGACATACTTGTTTAGTATTTCCTTGTTGGCTTTTAACGAGAGGAACTAGAGTCTTTGCTGTAAAAACACAGAAGTCTGTGTGCTGAGTTGTCCTTATACTGCCAATCTTAACGTCGTTGGTCAATTTTCACCAATAACGTCATTTCTGTTATAATTAGCCTATTGTGAAGGGACTCCTCTATCTTAACTTCGTTGGCCTTCTGCTGTTTCCCTGAGCAGTGTTCTCAATGCATGCCTCGGTTTGTTAGATCAGAGATTGTGAAAGAAATGTGAGATCTTGTTCTTATTTCACTCGTTACATAAATGTATGCTTGTGAGGATCTATCGGAAACAATTTCTCTGCCTCTAAGGTAGAGGTAAGGTCTGCGTACACTCTACTCTTTTCGGACCCCCAATTATATTGGGTATGTTGTTGTAAATAAATGCGTGGTTGTATTAGAATTAGATATGCTTTTTTTACCTTCCTCATCCTTGCGAACCCAGATAAGGATATGCTGATTGAATTGTACTAGTTATTAGTTAAGGCTCGGATTGATCTCTGTTGAGAGCTTAATTTTGTTTGTCACCCTATATATAATGCTAGTGTCTCAGTTTTTGATTGATGAAATGAAGCAATAATGTGAGTTGCTGCAGTGCACAGTCCCAAGATTTTCTACAATCTGCTTTGAGATCTATTAACTGTGGAAGTCGATTTATTTATTTGGTCATCTGAGTAGTACTGGTTTTAAAACTTCCATTTTGAGCTGTTCTTTTTTGGTATAGCATTTGTATCTTTTGCACCAAGGCATTCTAAGATTACGTTTAATGTTAAATGACTTTCAAAGACATAAGGGTGGGTGCCAACTGGACTTGGTGGGCATTGATATCAGTCTATGTGGTGGGTTATGTAAACCAAAAAACAGATGAAATTTTCGGATTCCTTCACGAGGCAAATACTTTTATGCATATTTCTTCTAGCTGATCCTATATCACATTGATTACATTCTACATTCTTCATTGAACCAACTGAATATTCACTTGAAAAGATATAATCATCAGAGCCGACTGCCAACTTCAGAATAAACGGATGTGTTTACCTTTGAGTTGTAGATAGTAGGGAGAGGGGTTCTTTATTACTACTACTTTCAAGTACTCTTTGACCATGAATGTTGCAAATTAGATACTTACAATGGAACTTACCCAACAGATATTATAAATCAAATGAAGAACAACATTCTCCAAAACTAAAGAAACGAAAGTTCTCCATTAGAATAATTAACACTTCCCCATTATTAGAACAACATTTGGTAGAAAGTTACAACAGAGCTACAACAATAACAATAAGTGAAATCTGGTGGGGTTATTTTCGAAGGACCCTCGATTCAAATTCCACAGGGGAGCTACACTAGGAAGTTCTCTTTCTTCTTTCTTTTTTTAATTATTATTATTATTATTCTTTCACAAAATTGCTAGTTACTACTACTACTTGAACCCTTTGAACCTTCAACAACTACTTTCAAATTTTCATGATACAACTGAACTTTCTTCACATTAAGCTCAGATTCTTCCAATTTCAACTGCATCCATTTCTCATTCATCTTCTTCAGTTTCTCCTTCCCCAATCTTCTTAACCCTTCTTTACAATACCCATTTCTCTGAAAAACCATTGTCATTTCATTCATCAAGAAGGGAAAATCATCCAAATTCACATCTTCAATTTCTGTTACCTTATCTTCTTTTTCTTCAGAAACTTCGTGATTTACTACCAACAGTTCCTTTCCCTTAGCAGCAGCAGTGTGTCGACCCCAAATCTTTCGCCCAATCTCGTAAACCTCGCCGTCGTGTGGGGTTTTGATGAGGGATTTGCTCCTAGCGAGCTTGTGGTATTTCTCTTTCAGTCTCTTCAGCTTCTTCGCGATCTGGGTCTCTGTGAAATTGCCGTTACGGAGACCGGAGAGTGGTGGTGAAGCGACGGTGTTGTTTGGGGATTGTGAAAGAGTTTTCAGGAGTTGGATTTCGTCGTCTTCGGTGAAGACTCTGTGGTGAGTTTCTGGCGATTTTGAGATCTTTTTGGTGATGGGTGTTGTTGGATTTTCCGGTGATTTGGAGGAATTTCTACGGTGGTTCACGGCGGAGGCGGACTCTTTCCGAGGGCGCGGTTGGGTCATGGTTTTTTCGCCGATGTGTTTTAAAATGGGAGTTTTGAGATGTTGAAATGGGGAACAGAGTTGTGAACTTTTTAAGGTGAAATTAGACGTGTTTAACGCATGATAAATTATACTCCTCCTTTTTAATTTATTTATTTATCTGATTTTAATTTAATATGAATTTAAAAATACTTTTAAAAAGAATAAAATCTTTCAATCTTAAACTAAAATTTTATAAAATGTATCAAAAGTTACAAAATGCAGTACTATAAAATGAATTTAGTCACTGTTTGATTTAGCTCTTTAGTATGAACATGGCTTAAGAAAACGAATGACTCGAGTTCAGGTGGTTCGGCTAAGTCAGCAAGATTTTTTAATTTTATGATCTCAAATATATCACCTGAAAAATTAAAATTAGAGGGTTATCAAAAAAAAAAATATTTCTTTTGAAATAGACTAAACATCAAAGTAAAATAAAAAAATTAAAATAAAAAAAATTCTTTTTTCCTGTCTCAAACATCAAATTTAAGGATTGAAAAAAAAGGTTAAGAACTTATGATAT
>JACEIK010002300.1:176729-219419 GCA_018107945.1 Datura stramonium
ACTAATCGAGTATCTTTACTATAGTGACTTAGTTTATATTTGTACTAATCAGTTATCTTTACTGTAGTGACTTAGTTTGTATTTATACTAATCTGTTATCTTTACTGTAGTGACTTAGTTTAAATTTATACTAATCGGGTATCTTTACTATGGTGACTTGTTTAAAATACTCTTCTTATTTTCTTAAGCTATTGTTGGATAACAAGGCTGATTTGGTGGGCTGAGAGGGTAGTTCAGTTGGTTGAGGCTCTCCGTCCTTCACGTGTGGTTAAAGGATTGAATCCCATTCCCCTCCCCTTCCCAAAAAAAAAAAAAAAAGTTATCAACTCATTGATCAAGATAATGAGGCTGATTTGATTTATATTATAATTGGTAACCTTGATTAGTTGTTTAATGGGATATTTCTAGGTTGCCTGAAGATTTCGATAAGCCTGAGTTTGCAACAGTGACAATTCAGCGTGATTTGTTTTATGGCTATGACACTCTCATGGAGAATGTCTCTGATCCTTCTCACATTGATTTTGCGCATCACAAGGTAAGTATGCAACATTTTTGTTCCCTTTTGGCCTCTAATTTAATTAAGAATCCACTTTTGGACCAAAGGTTTTATCTACTTCTTCCCTAATTAATTATCAAGTTGACTAAGCTAAGTGTTAGCTACTCAAACTCAGCTTGACTACCTTTCAAGCATAGATCAAAGTTTGCTCTGATCTAAGTTCATCTTGAGTACTAGAACAGCATGATATGTTGTTCAAACTAGTAAGAAAGTTCAAGCTAAAGTGGGTTCAACTAATTTGTGATAAGGAGCTGAGCCCAAACTGGTTACTAACCTTGATTTGAGCCTTCAAAGACCGACCAAAGATTAAGCTCAACCTGCAAACTGAAACTTTTAACTGTATAAACTCATTTTCTACTAGATAGACTACTTCTAAATCTAATTACCTTACGAATTAAAACTATGACTCTTTATTACAGTAATGTAAATAGGGTAGAACTAAAGGGGAAAAAAAATATTACTTGACTCTTCCATCTGTTCAATTGTAGAAGAGCAACAGAATATAATCTCATCTTCTTGGTGGAGAACAGCGGAAAGGAAAAGGGAGAGGTATTACTGCCACTCCCAAATTATGCTATGGAGACTCCTCCCATGTCACTATAGTTGATCCGCTTTGTTAGCCGAAGATTCTAAAAGGAAAATATCAGTTGGAGTCTCTAAGAGATACATTTAAGCTAATGGGTGAAATATGAGGTAATCTTTTTATGAAGTGCTATGTGATAATTGGGATGATGTTTGTAGTTGATTGAACTTTTGAATAAGAGACCTTATTGAAAGAGAGGGACTTAAGTAAGTCTTTACTGTAATTAGAATGTGGTGTATTTAGTTGGGCATTTGGCCCTACACAACTAGATAACTGGAACAAGGAATAAATAAGTGACACATCTGTAAAACTGGATAGGTTATTGATCATTCAAGACTCAGCAGAGATGTGAAGTGCTGGGACTCGTAAGGCTTGTGAAAAGGCTTGATAGTTACCATTGTTTATCAGAAATAGAAACGTATTAATCAGAGAATAGTGGTGAGCTTGAGACAGAGAAGTCAAGAAGGTCAAGAATCAGATATGCAGGAAAGAGACTTATTCTCTCTTCTGTATCTATGCATCTCTTTGGGAATAAACGGTCCGACTCCATCCGTTACATACACTACTAATAAAGGTTTCAACCTTATTATCTATCTTGGTGAATCTTAAAACCCATGTCATTCTCTATTGGTTAAGACCAATATTGCCCTCAACAAGTTCCTAAAACAAGCTTGACTGGCAATAGCATTAATTTGGTCTTTTACCATGCTCTACTTCCTACTTTCAAGCCATTATCCCCTCTTTTACTCTTGAATCCAAGATATTCTTTTACTTTAAATTATTTGGAAACTACATTAGATGAACAACAACTATGATTCAATCCCAAACTAGTTGTAGTCGGCTATATGAATCCTTTATCCATCCGCTATTCAATTCATTATGATACTAAATGTTCTGTTTTAAAAAATTCGGGGGTTATCCAGAAACTAAGATTGTCTAAATTTTACACTTATTTTTACACTCATATACTTATATGAACAACTAAAGAGCTTCTATTCTAAAAATATACACACAGAGAATGTGCTGTAGTTTCTAGTTTAAGATCTACCCTTTCACTCTAAAAACAAAAGTACTTCGGGGTTTTGGTGCTGAGTTCTCATAAGCCAGGGTTTGTTTGCTATTTGAGCCACATAAACTTGAGCTCAACCTGTTTTAACGTGTCAAGAATGTGAGCTTTTTGAGCTTCTAAGACAAAAAGCTCAACACTCTGTTTGGCCGTAACGTATGTGACGCATCTAAGATCATTCCCCGGAGGATTTTTTATTTATCTAGAATGGTATAAAGGTGTAGTTTTTCAGTTTTGCTCATTACTTTTACACAGATTATCATAACCTTACTTTCTGTGCAATTAACAGGGATACCATACTTATTGAGCAATAGATGTAGTATATCGCACTGGAAACTGGAGTCTTAAGTATCAATCTATGACTTCTGTGCTACTTTTATCTATATGGGGAAGTTGTCAATTTTAAATCTTAAATTAGGGGAACAGAACAACATACTCTGACTTGGAGGTTGTTTCCTATTCAGCTTCAGTGCGCTTGCTGAAGTAGACGTTGACATTATGAGATTCCAAGTTTCAAAATCATTGTATGCTATACAGTAATTAAAAATACCAAAGCAGCAGATACAGTGTGTATCTTAAACATAGATTTCTGTAGCTCTGACGTAGAGCTTTCATCTTTTCTGTGGCTAAATGACTAACCAACTAAGGGCTTCAGGTACTAGTTTGTTTTCCATTGATATTTGAGTTTTCCAAATATCTATGAGAAAACAGAATATAATGTGAAAATAGATGCACATTTACTAGAGTAATACTGTTGCAGCTTGCTTAGTGTCTTTTAGTTTATTTATTGATATTTTACAGGTTACTGGAAGACGCGATAGAGCCAAGCCCTTGCCATTCAAGATGGAGGCCTCTGGACCCTGGGGTTTTGCCGGTGCAAACAATGATAAACCAAAAATTAGTGCAAAATTTGTCGCACCTTGTTACTCCATGAATAAGTAAGTTCATCATCCTAAACTAGATCATCTTTCTTGACTATCAAGGCAAGCAATCATGTATCAATTATTAGTGATTAATCATCTTTAGGTAGATAAGCTTGCATCATGTCCTTGTTCTATGTAAATGTTAGCTGCATTCAGTCTGCAACTATTTGACCACCTGTATGACTAAGATCTCATTGGAAATTTTTACAGAATAGAGATCGACACGAAGCTTCCAATCGTGGGTGATCAGAAGTGGGTGATCTGGATTTGTTCCTTTAATGTACCAATGGCACCAGGAAAGACCCGATCAATTGTTTGTAGTGCTCGAAACTTCTTCCAATTTACAGTGCCCGGGCCTGCTTGGTGGCAGGTAATAATGCACCCATTTTACAATTACCTCTGGAAATTCTACTCTTCTATGTGCTATCTTTTCCTACTTACCTAGTGACTGAGCTTATGTGCTTCAGAGACACTTTATCTGCTGATTGTTCATCAAAAATCTGATTTCTGACTTCTGAAAAGAGGGTAATGATTCAAAATTGTGGTGTTACATGCGTTATATCGGCCTTCTGATCTGCAGCCCATCCCCTCTACATTTGTAAAACACACCCTTTTGAAATCAAAATGGAGTTTGCATTTTGCAACTAAAATACTACAAGTATTATGTTCATCCAGAGATCAGCTTTTGTCGTGGGGTGTACAATGTTTTCTTATATAACTTTATTACACACAAATGGGAAGAGGTCCATGGAAACAAATGGTTTGTATCTACTATACGCTTCACCACCTCAAGGGAGAATGGCATGAGGAAGGTGAGCCGAGAGAAAACAAATGAAGTAACAAATGAGGGAATGTTGGGAGTGACAAGAATGAGACTGGTCTAAAATTTGATTCTAAGTATTTTAAGGTGAGCTGTAGCATTAACGATGTTATATTCAGTTGGGTGTTGGAAGGTTAATGATGTTTTCAGAGTTCAGCGACAATATTTTATCATAATGACTGAGAATTTTCATGATGTGCTGACAATAGGTTTTTCCAAGATGGCAAGAACACTGGACTTCAAATAAGGTGTATGATGGGGACATGATTGTTCTTCAAGGTCAAGAAAAGATCTTTCTTTCAAAGTTGAAGGAGTATGGTACTGATGTCAACAAGGAGTATACAAAACTCACATTTACACCCACTCAAGCTGATCGATTCGTCTTGGCATTCCGAAATTGGCTTAGACGTCATGGCAACAGTCAACCTGAATGGTTTGGTAGCACAGACAACCAACCACTGCCATCTACCATCTTATCCAAACGTCAGGTACTGATTCTTGTGCACAATCCCCTACTGATGCTTTATTGCTTTAGGCCATTGTGACTGAGGACAAACTTTCTGTGGTGTTCCAAAAGCATTTCATCAACTGGATTTTTGGATATATAACCAACTAAATTTTCATACTTTTGCCCTTGTACTACATGGGGTTTCTTGATACCCCTCTACCTCCACAAGGTAGGGGTCTTGTGGAGGTAAGTTTCGTATACGCTCTACCCTACCCAGACCCCAACAAGTGTGATTACCCTAGGTATGTTGTCATATTCTAATACTTCATAACTTTACAGATGATGGACAGATTCGAGCAACATACACTCAAGTGTTCATCTTGCAAAAATGCTTACCACACATTCGAGAAACTGCAGAAGTTTCTGATTGGCGCAGTAGTTGTGTGCTGTGCAACTGCAGGCATTCCTGCTGATGTTAATCTACGCATTATCTTGGGTTCTTTAGCTATCATAAGTGCTGCATTGGCATACATCCTCCATGAACTGCAGAAGAATTTCGTCTTTGTTGATTATGTACATGCTGAAATTGATTAAAAGCCATAGAGAGGACCAATTACCTCTAAACTTTTTTTCTCTGTAGGAACTAGAATTGTAGTTGTATAAAAATTGAATATTGCAGAGTGTATTGTGCCTATTACACCATGTAATATATAACAGAGATATTTGTAGAGATGATTTGTAGAGATGAACATCAACATGAATAGTACAAAATCAACTAAGGAAGAAAAAGGATAGCAATCTATTATAGGCAGGCCTTAACTTACATCTCAACAAAAAACTATTTCCATGGCTTGAACTGTGACCTCCTAGAGGCATCTACAAGAAACTGTTTCCACAGCTTGAACCATATCTCCTAGTCATATGTAGGCAACTACAAGAAACTGATTCCCCGCTTGAATCATGACCTCCTTGTTACATGGAAACAACATTACCAGAACACCAAATATAACACAGGAAATATTCATTCAAGAATCAAAAGTTAGTAATCTAACATTTCTTTTTTCAACCCAACAAAAGCTCTACACTTTATAAAATTGCATATGGTTATGGAAAACAAACAAAACCAGTAAAACATAACAAGAGAATCATTTGCATTCATATTCAAGAACCAAAAGTTACAGAACTTTTTTTTTTGGTTTCAACCCAACAAAAGCACTACCCTTTACATCTTAAGAACTAGTAAACTTGGTAACAGCCTTAGTCCCTTCAGAAACAGCATGTTTAGCCAACTCACCAGGCAAAACAAGCCTAACAGCAGTCTGAATTTCCCTAGAAGTAATAGTAGGTTTCTTATTAATCCTAGCCAATCTTGAGGACTCCTGAGCAAGCTTCTCAAATATATCATTGATGAAACTGTTCATGATCCCCATAGCCTTACTTGAAATACCAATATCTGGGTGAACTTGTTTCAGCACCTTGAAGATATAAATCTTGTAAGTCTCAACACTCTTCTTTGACTTCTTCTTCTTCTTGTCAGCACCAGCAGCACCTGATTCCTTTGGTAACTTCTTCCCTGCTTTTGGCTTCTTCTCAGCTGGTGCTTTCTCAGCCTTTTTCTCCTCTACTGGTTTCTTCTCAGCTGGCTTCTTATCTGCTGCTTTTGGTGCCATTGGAACAGAAATTCAAAACCTGAAAATGGGGATTTTTTAGCTAAAAGATTTCTAGCTTTGAGATTTGTTGATTGAAGTAATTTGTTGTTGGGAGGGAAGAAGATGAAAGGGGGAGATTCATATAGAGCTTTTTTGGGGGTGTGAGTTTTGATTGGTTGTTTGGATTGACGCGGATCGAGGATTTGGGCCGTTGATTTGAATGTATAAAAGGACGGTTGAGATTCGTTGGTTTTTTAGTGTTTAATAATCCACGTGGAGGGATTTTATTGGTCGGATGTAATCTGTGCGGATTGTGGATATTGGCCCTTGGATTAAATGAAGAATTAACGGTAGATTAAGGCTCTGCGAGGCATGTAAGAATAATTTGGAATATTGGATGAGCGTCGGTAATGGGTTTTGATTAATATTTTAAGATATATTTTTTTGTTATATTAATATAAGAAGGATTGTAACTTATACTATTTTTCGTATAGTTTTGAAATATGTAAATTTAAAATTTAAAATATTGATTTAATTTCATTCGATTTAGCTTTGAACATTAGTTAAATTGACTCTCGTGAAGTGAAACATGACTAGTAAAATTGAACAGAATGAGAATTTGAGAGTGTTTCGTTCTTATAGAATCTATCACTAAAATACCGCTAGAGGATCAACTTTTAAAGACATATCAATATCACACCTAAAAAATAAAAATTAGCGACAAATAAATTCTCATTAAACAACAAAATTCATTGCTAAATCTATTTAACGATCGATTAGGAATGATTATATAGCTACTACGTAATACATATTACTTTATCAGATTTCACAACGAAAAAATTATCTATTTCATACATAAATAAATGAATAAATGTGTCAATTTTCTGTAACTTGTTAAGTTTTTTTTCATTTTTAGGTGGTCACATAATCATATTCGATATGATATTCTGAATTCAAATTTCATCCCATCAAATCACAACTAAATTTATAAGGTTACAAAACTATATATATTACTACTACTATGTACAGTTAAAAAACGAATGTAAGTTTTTGTTTGCAACACTCCTAAAAAAGAGTAAAGTTCTGCTTGCCTTTGATTATATTGAATACGTTATTAAAACATGTAGAGATTCTGAATTCAAGTCTTACGGTCACCGTTCATTACATCAAAAAATAACTTCAACCCCTCAACTGCTTCATCAACTTTTTAATTTGTTGACTTTATAGATGCATCTACAGCTAATGGCTTCTTTCCCTAGAGGAAGAGAGACTCAATCCCAAATATCAAATCATTATAGTGCTACGATCTCTTTCTGCATAAAAGCTGCCATCAGAATTAAGATATGACATCTGCAAAGATATCATGTTAAAAAAGATAGATGAATAGCTCCTGCTTCAGAGCTTCATTCCAACATATTTTGTTTCATTATTAGATGGTGACATGATTATATTCGGTACGATAGCAAAGCATATAGAGATTCTGAATTCAAGTCTCATAGTCACCTAGGTGTATAAGGTAACAAAGGCATGCTACTACTATTTATAATATTTCACAAGGGAAAATTTTCTCTTTCAAGCTAGGATAATTTTCATATTGATTCATCAAAATACAAGCGCATATCAAAATTTTAATTGTAATCTGGTGTAAACTAAATATTTAATTGTATTACAATAAAAGTACCACAAATCAAGAAAGATATGTAGATAGTTAGTTAGACTAGCATAATTTATGGGATAGAATTTGTAAATATTTTTTTTTCTATTTTTGAAAACTAAAAAATGTTGGTATATTTTGTAATTATTACTCTAAACAAGTATACTTACGTTTTTTTTCTATAAGATTATTGATATTTTAGCGTCGCTTGTAATCACGCGAAGCGCGAACAAATTCATTAATTAAGTTAATAAATATGTCATTTGATCTATAACCTATTAAGTTTTTTCATTATTAGGTTGTCACATAATTATATTCGATACGATATTCTGAATTCAATCTAAATCACAACTAAAATTATATAGTTACAAATCTATATATATTCTCAATTTGGTATATTTTGTAATTATTACTCTAAACAAGTATACTTACATTTTTTTTCTATAAGATTATTGATATCTTATCGTCGTTTACAATCGCGCGAAGCGCGAACAAATTCATTAGTTAAGTTAATAAATATGTCATTTAATCTATGACCTATTAAGTTTTTTCATTATTAGGTTGTCACATAATTATATTTGATACGATATTCTGAATTCAATCGAAATCACAACTAAAAATACATGGTTACAAATCTATATATATTACTACTATTTATCATAATTCAGAAGGGCGAGTTTCAATATAAGGTTACAAAGCTATACTCTATAGCTAGTTATTATACTATTTATCATATTTCACAAAGGCATAATATCTCTTTCAAGCTAGGATAATTTTCACATTGATTCATCAAACTACAAACACATCAACATTTTGCAACAAAAATATAGGTGCATTATATATGACAAAACAACTAAGTAAATTATAAAATCTACTAGCTAGCTCGTATGAGCCAGTAGAGAATCTTTTGAAAACAGTCTCTCTATCATCATGAGTAGAAATACGGTCTGTGTACACTCTACCTTTCTTATACTCCACTTGTCGAATTACACTGGCTGTGTTGTTGTAGTTCTAGCTAGCTCACACTTTCTTTCATAAGTGGAGTGTGTCCAACAAATAAAGAAACATGCCCCATGAGCTTATCTTTTCTTGAAAAAGTAGTACCACATGAACATTGCCATTTCAAGTCACCACAATGTTTCTCATGAGTCCTAAGATCAGACAACACAGAGAAATTCTTCTTGTTGCATCTCTTGCACACATACATTTTGGGACAATGGCTTCTTTTATAGTGATTCTTGACACACACCATTGATTTCAATGGCTGAAATTTCGCGTGTTTCCGGTTCCACCTACATCCTTCTTGTGGACAAGAATATTTAATCTTGTTGTTGTTGTTGTTGTTACTCAATAATTTCGACGATCCATCATCATTTGTTGTTAAATTATTATTGTTGTTGATCTTCAAGGGATTGCTCAATGCAGCACTAGACTTGTATTCATCTCCATGAGCCCTCATGTGCATCCTCAAATTTGCATCCCTTTTAAACCCTTTGCCACAAATTTGACAATAGTGTGTGTACTTAGCCAATAAATCAGCTGCATCCAACTCAACAATATCATAATTTTCTTCATTCACAACTTTCCCTTTTGAAGAACTCAATAATAATTCCCTTTTTCCATATTCTTTACTATGATCATCATGATTAATAGTAGCTATATTAATACTATTAGTAACAACATGATTTTTGTTATCTTCATGAGTGTTACAAGAATAATTATAATTCTCTTCATACCAATTATAATCTTGAAGCAAATGATCAACTTGACCATGACCATGACCATCATCATCTTGAATCTTGATTATTTGGGATGGTTCACGAAATCTACTTGAATTCTGGCTAGCTGATGAACTTGGGTCGAGGGCAATCTTTTGGCAAGAAAACATGAGAGAAGAAGCAATCGTGATGATTTCTTGAATCAAAGTTCCCATACTCGTGATGGCCATAGGGGTTGACTCAGGAGGTTGGTGGATTATTGTTTGATTATTCGAAGAAATAAGCATGGTGGCAAGTGATTGAACTTGATGAACCTTCTCTTTGAGAAGAGATAAGTTGAATACAAAAGAATTTTGTTGATGATCATGAGAATAATTATGAACTAAAGAAGAAGAAAATACATCTTCGTGAATATTATGATGATGAATAGATTCATATAATGGTAAGTTTTGTGGATTAGTACTGTTAGGGAAACATGGAGTGCTAGTTGTTCCTTGATTCATCTTCAAGAAACCCTTAATTTTCTCTTGAAAGAAAAAGATAATACTTTTCTTCAAGAAATTGATCATATAAGAAGGGAAACAAAATAATACAACAACAACATACCCAGTATAACCTCGTAATTGGCGTCTGGGAAGGATGGTATATAAGCAGATCTTATCGGACCCCTATCTTGTGAAGGTAAAGAGGTTTTTTCCGATAAATTTTTAGCTCAAGCAAAATATATCAAAATCAAGTATAGGAATATAATGGAGAAGAGAATAATAGTAACAACAAATAATACGATAACAAAAATAAAGAAAATAATAGATAATAATAAAATTGAAAAAATAGGAAAGAAAATAATGTGTTTTTTTTTTGTGACGTTTTGGTAATGAAATAAAAAAATTAGGTCATAGAGGAATAGTGATACAATGTAAGTCAACTTTTGAGATTCAAATACATAAGTACCACTCAAGACCTCCCTCAAATACTACCATAATTTCACATTAAGACAAAATAAGAGAAGATTTATTTTATAATTAAACGTATTAAATTAAATTAAAACTCCATTTCCGATGTGAGCTAGCTCGTTCATATTGTCGATCTCAAATTCAAATAAAAAAAGAATTTTTATTAGTTATTCGGAAGCAATCTCTCTATCCCGTTAAGGTAAGAGTAAAACTACGTACATCTTACTCTTCACATATCCCATGTATAAGATTACACTGAATTTGTTGTTATTGTCATTTATATTAAAATAAAATAACTTATGGGGAACACAAACTTCTGTCCGATTTGTTAATTTTATAACATGTTGGACATCAATTATATGTTTGGTTTTTTTAAAAAAAAAATGATATATTTTGTTCAAATTATTTTTGTTGGTTGTTTAGTGTCAACCTTAGCTTCACCCATGAATTTGAAGTTGTAATTAAAAGAGCTTTATTTATTAAGAGATAATATACTGACCATTTCCACATTTGTATTAATTTATTGGAGTTTTGGGCAGTCATATTTTTGGTTAAATTTAATTAGTCAATAATCTTTTGAGAATTAGAATCTAATCACAAAATGTCACTTTATTAGGTAGTGTGTGTATATATGTCATAATTAAGTATTGATAGAAGTCTATGTGCACATATCATGTATTTATTAATTTAGTATAAATATACGATACTAAATTTTTACTCTAATATTTAATCTAGTCTTAATAGTACTAAGAGTTATCGTCGTGTAATCAGGAGATTATGAGTTTAAATTTTGAAATTAAAACAATCTTTCACATAAATTTAAGATAAAAAATTTGTACATTATTACGGGCATATATGTTACAGAGAAAAATATTTTTCAATTTTTTCATGTTTGGTTGCTCAAAGTCTTTGGAAAAACTTTTCTATAGAAAAAATAAGTTCTAAAATTAGAGAAATGATTGTCATTCCAACCTTAATGTCACCTCCCTACCCCTAGTGTCCCATCCACACCCCTTTGTTACAGAGAAAAATGACTTTTCTCGGTGAAAGTAGAAAATAAATTAAAAAATATTTTTCTTTATAACAAATACATCATAGGTTCAATGTGATCCGATCCTTAGAAATATCATAAATAATGGAATTTTAGTGAACCAAATTATCCATTTCTATAATTTATTTATGTTGAACGTTGTAATAATTAGGGAAGAAATGCATGTTTAATGCATTCACTAAACTAACATGAAACATGAGTGCTTTCATGCCCATTCACAAAATTTATGTTATGGTTATATGCTTATATTTACTTTCTAACTTGGATATAATTATTATTATGATCCAAATTCATGGTACATTTTGTTCGTTTGATCATATGTTATTATCAATCTCAAAAATACGTATATCATGTGAAGTATTTATGTTATACCTTATAAAGTTATTCATGTTCCTTTCTATCATTCTGATGTGGAATCCACTTAACGTATTATATGCAACACTTATTTAGAAACTTGCATCTTAGAAGTTTGCCTGTTAGTCTTTCTATTTATCCAGCCCTTCGTCATGAACGTCACAATAATGTTAAATCTCAATTGCGTACATTTTTTTTAAAAAATTATATACTACAATCTTGTTCAATTCTCCTCTTGGATTTTGCAACCTTTCTACCTCAGATAAATTTGAAAAATTAAATATTCCTTTAGTTTTATTTTACTTGTTCTATATATTAAAATATATTTCTTTTTTACTTGTCTATTTTAACAAATCAAGAGAGAAATATTATTTTATTGCAATACTTCCCTTATCATTAAGTAGCTAAAAATATAATTAATAACGATAATTTAGTAAAACAAATTAAACCCTAACAAATAGTTTCTTAAGAGAGTCCCAAATCATGGGCCAAGTAAATGGAGCAGGAGGGTGTATAACGGTATATAGGTAAAAATTTATAGATATTTATAAAATTTATCTGTACTTTATGATCAAAGTATACATAAAATTTATATCCATGTTTTATACACAAAAGTAATGCCCATAACTTTTTTAGAAACTTATTTTACAATATTTATACGATTATATATATTCATATAATATTTATATATGAAATGCGTGGCGATATTCAAAGCATCAGTTTAGTATATATTTAGAATATATATATATATATATGTTTGATAAATAAAAAAATCCTTTTATATTTGATAATTATGAGTCTTATTTTGTATATATAGGAATTATTTCCTTTTGAAAAAAAAAATAGCTTTTTGCACGGACCGTGTTACACCTCGTAAATTCTTAACATGTAGATGGTCTGACCATGTTGGTTAACGGTTTTAGAATGTCATACATGCTGAAAAGCAGGGAAAGATTGAACAAGCGTCAAGCCACTTATAAATTACATTTAAGAATGCGACTTATAAAAACGCATTCCATGGGAATGCGACTTATAAATACGCATTCCATGAATGCGATTTAAAGATCCCGAGGAATAAAAGGGCCTCCTACTTGGTTTTAATGTTAAATTTCATATAAATTCCAGTAAACGAAAACGGGGGCACGAAGTGAGTTATGAGATTCCTTCCGTTTTACGCTATTACACGCGGTCCAAACTCAAATTAACTCTAGATCTGAGGTATTAGCGGCTGAACATTCCTACGGAGTTAGTTTCGTGAAATTCGGCGGCGAATCGTCGTGCTCTGAGCTAAGATAAGTAGAATTGCTCCAAATTAGTGTCGATACACTCCTAGACCTAAAAGTGGTATTTTCTCCCTTACGGACTTTCGAGAAATAGCGAGTTTTCGATCGTTTCGATAAGACGAAGTTTGGGCTATATATATATATTAAAGTGATATTTTCTTCGAGGAATATTAGCGTATTCCAGTTCTAATTGATATATATATATATATATATATATATATATATATATATGAATATATATATGAATATGAATGCGGTTGGGAGAAATAGCAGTCTTGACAAGCTACGCCGGTTAATTGAAATCCAGAAGCGAAGGTATGTAAAAGCAAATTCCTTCGGCAAGTTAGTAATCCGGTATAGCAAATAACGTGAACTATAGAAGAAAGAATTCGAAGTCGGTGAGTCCAATATATGAATCTTGCAAGCATGTTTTATAATATTATGATATATATTCGAGAATGAAAGTTAGTAGCGATATCGACGATCAGATGATATCTCGAATACGAGTATAGTTCGAGTATGAGAATCGAGTTTAAAGCGAAAAGAGTTGGAATAAGAAGTAGAATACGAGGATAGTATTTTCGGATCAAACATGCTTGTTATACGTGATTATTGTTTGTTGAGACCTGTTTGTGTTATGAGGACACCCCAGGCGTCCTCGCCGCCTGGGTTGTAGCCCGTCGACCACCGTGAGGGTGAATGCCTCAGGTGTGCCGTCATGATAGGACGAAGATGGGATGGGCTTTCTGCATGTAGGCGTCTGACATAGCATTATAGAGCACGGAGTACAGTGCGAGTACGGAATACAGAGTACGAGAGTTGCTGTCTGAGAGTCGCGAGCTCGGGAACACGATTACTTATCGAGGTGCCGGCCAGAGCGAGGCAGAGGCGACCACAGGGTACTGTGATTAACAGATGATTGAGTTATTTACTTTTGGATAGTTTTGACGGTAGAGCATATAGGTCTTTATTGGTTGGCACTGAGCTTATAGGAAGTAGTATGAGTCCTTGTTTGTTATATATATGTATATACTTGATATCTTTTAGGCGATAGACAACGAGGTCGCCATGACGGCCCGAGGTATGCTCCTACCTTACTTGATGCAGATAAACTTGTTTTGAATTCCATGAGTCAGGCAGTTTGAGATACTGCTAGCATTCGGAATTTCTAGTTAGTTGCTTGTATTTGCTTATGTTAGGTTTGCTTTGCATACTCGGTACCAGTGATGCGCGCCCGTTTGAAACATTGCATTACCACTGCTTGGTACCTATAGATCCGTTTGGGGCGCTGCATTACTTGCCTGCAGGTACCTATAGATGAGGAGCCGATCCCTCGTGATCCTAGCTAGCACAGAGTCATCAGCTCCTGTCATCCGATATTCAGAGGTTTACATCATTTTATTTTGTTATATAGTACGGGTAGGTCGGGGCTCTGTCCCGACATCTTATCAGTATTCCTAGAGGCTTGCAGATTGTGTATATACTCCCTGTGGTTAGTTGTGCCGGTCGTATGGGGCCGTGCGTATGTTTAACTGTTTAGTATTGTTGTTTACGTTGGCCGTGTGGGGCCGTATCCAGTTAGTAGTGGTGACCTTGCTGGTCACGTAGTTGTTCAGCATTTGTTCTACTGATTTAGAGATAACTAGACATCATGGTGGCCTTGTCGGCCCGCATAGGGTTCCCTATATGAGTGTGATTCTAGTTAGTTGATGTTATAGTACAGGTGACTATAGGCCTAGTCGGCCGGAGGCTGTGTTTACAACCGTTATATAGCCCGTTGATTCTGTGAATCTGAGTTAGAGCCAGCCAAGCACCAGATGTGCTTAGACTCAGTAGTCTAGCAGTTCAGGTCCTAGCAGGGCACCAGGTGCCAGTCATACCCCCCAAGGCGGGGTGTGACAGACCGCCCCTATTTTGAGGTGTTTTTTGATTTTTTTCTATCAAATTTGTGGTTTTTAATTTTTTTCATTATCAAAATATCTTTAGTTATGATCTAATTTAGCTGGACAAAATTAATTTCGCAAGACAAATTTTTTTAGAGAAGGTTTGCCTTGAGGCATTAGTTCTATAGTATTTGATTCGCAAGGCAAGACTTTTAGACAACCTATGCATTAAAGCATAACTTCTGTCACTGAATTTCTGCCCCGTGACATAACTTTGTGTCACTGAATTGATACCTTAAGCATTACTTGTACCATTGGACTTATTTCATAAGCTTAATTTCTTTTGCCTTCCGGCATAATTAGGCATACCTTTTTATGTATCGTGCATAAATTATTATGCCTTGGGGCGTACCTTGTGCCATTGAACTTATGCTTGGAGCATAACTTCAAGTGAGCTTATGCCTTGCAAATTTTCTTTTGCCTTGCGACCTTTTTTTTTTAATTGTTAAGGACATTTTTGACTATTTTAAATTACTTAAAGTCTCAAAGGACAAAAATTAAAAATCAATAATTTTAAAGAATAAAATTAAAGACTGTCCCGTGATAAAAATATTTGTGCAAATGATCGTTTGAAAAACTCGAGACATCTTTAAGGGCCTATGAAAATGGCCCAAGCGAATTAATGGACCAATAATGGGCCTAATATGAATTGGCCCAGTAAATTTATGGCCCGTCAAGAAAGCCATTACAGATAAGATAACGTTAAGACTCTGAAATACAGAAACTGAGCAGAAGAGAGAAAAGTATAGTAGCTATGGCGTCTACAGCAACAACTCTGTCATGGAGTTCATCTTTTTGCCTCCACAATTACAGCTTAGCCAAAAACTCAAATGCTGAAACAGTGAAATTATCAGAGAGAACTTCAATTTTAACAATTGTTGCTCAGAAGAAAACCAAGAAAATAAGAAAGGTGAAGTATTTCTTGAAAATGTGATAATGGGTTCAATTTATTATTGTTAGAATCACCTTTTCCTTAACCCCCATTTATGGATTATAGCTAAATGCGGTTTTCCTTTTTTTTTTTCCTTTCTTTTTTGGTTTGATGGAGCAGATAATACTGACAGAGGATATTACACAGTTGGGTAAAAAGGGGGAGCTTTTGGATGTGAAGGCTGGATTCTTTAGGAATTATCTGCTACCTTTGGGCAAGGCTCAAATTGTAACACCTGCACTTATCAAGTAATGTGTTAATTCTGCTTGGAACTAATTTTTTTGCCATTTGCTTTCATTGCTTTATTTCTTATTTCATTAGCTACATTTTGTGGAGTTAATGTTTGCTAATATTTGTTCCTAACAAAGGCGGCTTCAGAATTTGAAGTTTATGGTTCCTATAACGACCTCAAGTTAATATTATACAATAATAACTAGGTTTTACAATCAAATATCTATAAATATTTAGTGGTTTTCTTTATATATGTACAACATTTGAACAAAAATTACTTTATTCTTGTGAACCTATAACCAAAGCTGTAGTTCCCCCCTGGTTCTGAACTCGCTTTCTGCTTGTGTTAGATGGATTGGTAAGTATTGAGTTTGCTTGTCCCCTTTGGAGCTTGTTAGTTGATGATTTTAAGTGTTGAATATTCACATTTCCAATCATCCTGTATAGTTTAAATTATCAACTTAACCTTATTATTGAACTTATGACTTTGGTTCTTTTGTTCGTTATCTTATTTTGGGCCTCATAATTATTGTTAGGAATCTTTGCTTCAACTATTTCAATATGCCACAAAATACTTGCTTGCCTGTTTCTGAGTGAAAGTATGTTAGTTTCTTGTGTTGTTTAATCACTTATCTACGCTGATGGAGCAGTGTCGAATGGAAATAACGTGGATATGCTTACTCTGTCGGATCCTTTAAACTACTTGTAACTAGCTGAAAAGTGAATGTGCCAATGGATTATACATATCGTCGTGCAAAAGTCGTACCAGAAAATGATGCTTTATCATTGTCGATATTCCTTGAGCAGAAATATGGTAACTTTGGTGTTAGAACTCTTGCTCAGTACACAAGCTCTGCATAACTTGTTTGCTCATCGACGGTGTCTCTTATGATTAATGATCATAGGTTTTAAGTAAGTTCACTTCTTTTAGCAAAATATAATATATTGATAATGGATTCATCTTTAATACCTTGTCGCATATTGCATAAGATGGATAGTCGGTTGGATATAAAGCTTTTGGGTTTCCTACTTCTTTGTGACTTGATCTTTAGCTTTGGGGTGAACAATAGGCCTAACCAGCTGTTAACATTAATGGTGTGATAGTCCTGTCAAAGTATACACAAGTGATAGCAGTAACATTTTTCACTATCTATTTCAGTTTTATATGTGATAGGATTTTTCTCCATGATACCTGGCGATGCCTTAAAGGGTAATTAAGCTAGAAACTATTGCTTCTTGAGATTACGCTCATATTTCGGGTCATCTACGATTTCTAATTTTCTTTTCTCTGAATCTACAAACATACTACTTGTATATGTCTCCAAGTACACTTGTGTAGTGAACTTTCATCTGATAGGCTCTTCAATCAAGCAGGATTTGCAATTCCATACTAAAGAACAAAACAAATATGTGAAGGCTTCATTAGAGATGGTTTCTGGAAGCAATTTAATTGAAATGTCCAGTAGCTATTAGCGTGCTTTGTCTTTAGACAGAGGCGGATTCAGGATATTAAGTTTATGGGTTCAGAATTCTAGGACAGGACATTTAATGGGTTTCAGGATAGATAATTTATACATATTAAGTGAATTTCTGAACACAAATATAGAGTTTGAGCCGAAGTGCTGAACTTGTAACTTGTATTGTAGCTCCGCCTCTGCCTTTAGTGAGAGATTTACCTAGTAACTTCATGGATGGATTTTTTATTTTATAAAATTACGTACTTTTCTTCTCAGGGAAATGAAGATGGAAGACGAGAGAATTGAGGCTGAGAAAAAACGGGTAATTAATTTTCTTATTAATCCAATCTGTTGAATTTTGAACAAATATAAATTTTTAATTTTCAAGTCAATGTAAGATTTGACCTACACACAATAAATGGTTCCATGAGGAATTTGGTTTTGGTTACACGTTTAATCTTGAATTCAGGTGAAAGATGAGGCCCAACAGCTTGCTCGAATTTTTGAAACTGTTGGAGCCTTCAAGGTGAAGCGTAAGGGTGGGAAAGGAAAACAAATCTTTGGAAGGTCAGTGAGATACTAAATTGTGTGATGAGCAGCTTGGTGCATATTTGGTCTACCTTTTGATGTCATCTCTATTGCAGTGTCACGTCTCAGGATCTCGTTGATATTATAAAAGCTCAGATACAGAGGTACTATTTTCCAAACTTTTCTGCCATAGCATGTAATGTATGCGAACTAATCACTACTTTAAGTTCATTGAAGACTGTTGACATATATTGTCCTTCATATGGTTGATCCGGTAGTATGAATTTGTATTAACTTGAAACCCGATGTTCTCTGATTCATTTGGTTTATAAAGTTATCCCAATATTTGGGGAAACAGACTCAATTGTCATCTGATATTTTTCATGCAGTGCTTATTTTCTTTTTGATTCCTTCTGTGAAACCTAATGTCTGGTGTTACTTACTCGTTAACATTAGTCATCTAGGACAAGCTGATTCCATTTTTGTCCATTGCTAGGCAGAGACTGTTGTTTTTGAAGCAATGTGATGTCTGTTTCTATGATCACGCAGTAGCTTGCTGCTACCTTTCTGTCCCCCCCAAAAAAAAGAAAGAGAAGAAAGGATTGAGAATCTGTTCTCTACTTCTCTTAATAGGAAGAAATGTGATGGGGGATAAAAAAATTGTCGTATAAAGTCTTAAAGGAAATCAGATGTACTAAATGAGTTCCTACTTTACTGTATATTCACACACAATCTACTTGTAGGGATGTGGACAAGAAAATTGTCTCTCTGCCTGAGATTCGAGAAACCGGAGAATATATTGCTGAATTGAAGTTGCATCCAGAAGTTACGGCCCGAGTAAGGTTGACAGTGTACGCCAATTGAGCATAGGGGCTTTCTGGTGCAGTTGTTGCCAAGTCAGGATTTTGCTATATCGGCTCTCTTGGCCAAGGTACAATCATTTGTTGACTCCAATGACTATTGTTCAAGCAAGTTGAATGGCTTTGGTGCCACATTAAATCTATATTATTCAAACCTTACACTTACAGAACACAACTAGGCGGCAGGGCCAATTTGTAGGCTTTAGTTCACAAACTTAAGTTGCCAAAGTAATGACTAGTATAAAATATATGTAAGGAAGAAGAATTTATTTGAGGCTTGGGCTTGTGACTCATGATTCTAAATTGCTGTCTATCTTGCAATTTCTTTTGTTATCTGAGGTATACTTTTAAAATTTTTACCGAGATAAACAAGAACATTTATTTGTTGCTGAAAGAACCAAAAAATTTTATGGTCCTCTCCATCCTTTTTTCCTCTATGATTCATGAGGGCAAAATAAGTCAAACCCATTTGAAGTTTCACTTTTGATTTTAGAACTCCTCAATTTCTCCATATTAAATGCAACTTTCTTCAAAACTAACATCAACTTCACGATTCCGAATTTGAATAATGTGATCTGCTTATATTTACTCTTTCCTCATGCTGTTCCATCCCTGATCACATCAAGTTTGGATGACATGTTTGATTTGATATGTGACTGGTACTTCTTCTTGGGGATATTACTCATTGTAGTTTATATGCATGAGTATATTATTTTCCTGGATGAACCTGAATACGATTAGGTGCTTCTTTGTAATATCAAGACATGCCTGAATGATGTGCCCCAGCAACGATAAAATTGCAACTTTTAAGTTCTTAAGATATACATAATCGATAAATTTGAGACAGTTTTTCTTTGATGACCGAGAAATTTGTCCGGAGCCAATTCTTTGTGCCAACTGCAACCTTCAAAACTCAGGGATGATGGGCCCGTCCCTGTTACTTTTCTCTTTCGTTGTGCTTTTCCAACCCAAATAGCATTGAGTTGGGATGACTAGTTGATTAGATTAGTGAGTGGCATTTTCTTGGGAATATTATTCGTCGTAGTTTATATGCATGATTATTTACCTGGATGAACCTGCATAAAATTAGGTGCTTCTTTATAATATCAATTATTAAGATATGCCTGAAAGATGTCCCTGAGCACAACCATAAAATGCAACTTTTAAGTTCTTAAAATAATACACATTAACTTGAGAAAGAATTCTTATTTGATGACTGAGAAATCCATCTAGAGCCAACCCTTTGGGCTAATTGCAGCCTTTGAAACTCGGGGATGATGGACCCACTCCTCTACCCTTATGCACTTAAATACTAGATTTAGTTGCTTGGTGCAGAGCTTGAAACGAGTTCTTATCTAGAACTGCTGTTCTGTTTTCTTTTTAATTCCATTTGTCTTGTCAGGTAGGGAGGATGCTATGAACAATGGGGAAACATCAGATTCAGACTCCAAATATGGACCCCAAGTTTGTATATGAATTTTTCTTCTTTTGAGATAATTTATCCTGACCTGTAACATCAGTCTTCTCATCTATCCTAAGCTTTGTTTATTTCAATTATTATCATTGTGGGACTTCATTGCAGTACTTGTTATAAAACTCACTAGACAAATCTTGTACCTATCTTTTCAATTATTTGTTTCCAAGGAAATGGTTATATCCAGTAAGATCATTCACCTAAGGGATTCATAATCATCTTTAAGCAGATGCGGATCTAGGGCGCGCTTCGTGGGTTCAACTGAACCCATAACTTCGGGGTTCGAAGTATGAGTGTGTGTATGCAAAAAGGATTTAAAATGCATATATATGATAAGATCGCACTCGTACTGAACCCACTAGATCTATTTCTGAATTCCCCAACGTCTTTAAGATAGCTAATTTTGTCCCTCGAGTCCCTCGTTATCGATCCTTTTAAGCTGTTTCATGTTATGGGAATAAGGTTATCCATTCATATTTGTTCATACATGGTGTTGCTAAGTCAAGTTTATAACTAGGGACTTTACAGTGCTAGAGTAATATGCATTTTACTCTTTAAGGATTGGTTCTTTGGTGATGGAAATGGCTTTGGCATTTTCACTCCAAGGATATGACCTAGTGGTTAATGAAGTTGGTTGAAATTCTAGCGGAGGTAAACACATAGGTGGTTTTCTCCCATCTGTCCAAGCCTTAATGGACAGAGTTATCTGATATCTGTGTTGGTAGGAGGTAGCAGATACTCCGTGAGACTAGTCGAGATGTAGCAGATATCCATAAAACTAGTCGCGGTGTATGCAGGCTAGCCTTTTTTTTTTTTTTTTTTTTTTTTTTTTTTTTTTTTTTTTTTTTTTTGGCATTTAACATTGTCAAGTTGGAAGAGCCATGACCTGAAAAGTTTCTGATAGGATAACAAGAATAATTATTTCTGAGTGTCCCTTTTGCAAATGTTAATGCTCTATTTCTTTGTGTTTGGTCATCATCTGGGGGCCCAATACAGAGAAGCAACTAAACAAAACATTCAAAGACCAGAAAAACAATGCACACTTGAAGAAATGCCAAAAAAATGAAAGAGAAGTGTGTATATCTGACCAATTGGATTGACAAGATCACCTAATTCTTATCTGAAATGATGATTGGCTATCACTTTGAGGTGCCAAGTAGTTTTTCATTCTTAACTAGAAGTGTCGAGTTTGAGCTTTTCGAATGAAGGCACTTTTGATGGAAAACACTTTAGCCCTCAAAGTGAAATTTTTTTATGCGAATTTGAAGAAAAAATCAACCAGGTGTCAAGTTGAGAAGCATGCCACCTCAACAATATAATGTAACTTTTTTTTGTTGAGTTGTCCACCTGATGTCCCTAGTGAACTCAATTTTGAGCACATATGTAATGGCAACTGTGTGTATTCTTTGTCTCTTCTTATGGTTTATTTATTATTAGTTTGTGACACATATTAAACTCTATGACGAAAAAACACACACACACTAACACATGGAAAATGGTTGGCAATTGGCAAACTAAGGTATGTTTGGTACGAAAAAAATATGTTTCAAGAAAATAAATGAGATTTTTATTTATATTTTTAAATTTTGATATATAAGTAAAAAATATTATTTTAAAATTATTTTTATAAAATTTAGATGAATATTATGGAAGGTAGAGGTGGAGGGGTTGGGAAACAATGAAGATCAGGTGTGTTAGGCGATTTGGAAAGACTCAATTAATATGAAATATATGTCATTTTATGAAATTTGATTTCCATGTTTTTATTAGAAAAAATTATATTTTCACCAAAAAAAATATTTTTAGAGAAAATATTTTGATCAATTAAACCGAAAGATTGATGCTGAGAGCACATCCTTAGAAGTAAATTTCTATTAAAGAGTGTGTTTGGTAGGTTTCTGAAAATCAAGTGATTTTTTATTTAATTTATTTTGATATTTGATAAGTAAATAAAAAAAATTATTTACAAATATTTTATAATTTACTAGCAAATACTATGTAAGTGCAAGTGGAGTGGGGTTGGGGGGAAGCAATTAATATTAAATATTATTTATGATTTTTTTAAATTTTTATGAAGTGAAATTATATTACTAATTTTTAAGGATTTTAATTTAAGAAAATAATTTTCAATTGTGAAATTCACTTAGTCGCTTGATACGGGAATGAGCCGGATAAAGTTATTCTATGAATTTAGATATCATGAGATTAGTCATTTCAATATATATATATAAAATAATTAATTTTAAAATTAATTAATATTTTAAATATTTAAACTTATTAAATAAAAAAATAATATTATATTTTATTTCGAGATTATTATTTCTTATTTGTGGTACCAAACGATCCTAGGTTCAGATAAATGCAGCTTTCATGACTTTCTCATCAATTAGATGTTATACAACTTAAAATGACTAATTCCAAATAGCTTGTGTTAGACTTAATTAGTCCTCAATTATAGATAGTTAATTAGTTAATTACGTGTTTGAACTGTAGTTAAGTTAATTAGGTGTTAAAGAGATAATGATTTATATTCTTTGCCCCCTCAACCCCCCCACTTTTTTTAAAATTAAAATAAATAAAAATCGCTTGCGTTTCTTTTTATACTAAAATTTTAATATCTTATTCCTTCAATAATCAATCAGTTATACATTAATAATCCATCAAGATCTGGTCTACGGTTAAATTGGTAAAAGTCGTAAAATATTAGAATTCAAAATTCTAGATAAAATAAAAAACGTTAGGTGACTTTTTGTTTTCATTTTTATAAATTTTGACGAACAAATTTACGTAATATCTATATCGATGAAAAGTACTTGATAGGGATCGATTCACCTTAGACAAATGATGTTCAATGACACTGCTTAATCGAAAAATATTATTAGACATTAAAAAAATATAAATTAATTTATGTTTTAAAAATATCTTAGTGAGAAAAAGATTTATTTAGAGTTGTATTTCTAATGATATTATCATGAATATATTTATCCAAATAAAAACTCGTTCAAAAGTGTTAGTAGTAATATATTTCAATTAATGAGTTTTTATCAATAATGTCGAGATTTTTATCTCTGAATTGTTCATTTTATTAGTGATATATGCTAGTTGCCGGCATATCCCTTTACATCACAAACCATATAATTCCTTTTAGTGAGAGAAGGACTCAGAATTGACTCCCTCTCGGTCGAGATCGAAAGAAGGGTATGGAGTTTCTCCAAGGAATGCTCTCTACGTGGCGGCACGCGGCGTCTTTCCTTGCATTATATGACAGGGCTTCTCCATTTAAATACATATTTTTTGCGTATGCATGGGTATATCTAATATGTATCTGATGAAATAAGTGAGTTGTATAGAAGGAAGTTGGTCTAAACACCGACTATTATAAAAAAGGCAGAACAGTTTTAGTGCACAAATAACATCTCGTGTTTACTTAGAGTTCGGGGATGATCACATTTTAGGATTGTGATGCAGACAGCCTACACTAATGCTCGCATTAGTGACTATTTCCAAGCTCAAACTCGTGACCCATCAGAAACACTGCTATTATAATAAGATATGATAATTCAATTGGATTAATACAAAGTAGTCCTCCACTTAACATGTGCAAATTAAATCTAAATGAATCCTCTTACATGTTTGTCTTCCACACATATACACACACGTTGTATTTGGACATGTCAAACAATATATACATAGCAACGTATCCACAGGCTAAGATCACAAAATTAAGTGTACACCTAAACGTGCATATAACAAACAAGTTAGAATTAATAAATATAATTAAGTGACTATAAATTTCTTAAAATGTATACATATAAATATTCTTTTATTATATTACAACATAATATTTTATATAATTTGTGGATCTTTTCACTCTATGTGGTTGTGTCACAAAGAAAAATCCTTTGATTACTCGAAAGGATTTTTACATATTGGAAATACTCTTTAATTATCACACTGAAAATCTTAAAAATAGTAAATTTTTATTTATGTAAAAAGATAGTGACACCAAACCAAAAAATTGATAGAACACTCATCAACAGGCCTTGTATGATGAGCATGGCCAAAATTTAGGAGCCGAACGGAGACGATCAATAAAATTTAGAAATCCATTGGCTAACACACACCGAAAATCTTGAATATCGTAAGTTCTCATTTATGTAAAAATAGTGATGCCGGCCAAAAAAGTAGACAGAGCACTCGTCACCGGGCCTTGTAGGCTGGGCACAGCCAAAATTCGGGGCCGAACAAAGATGGTCATCAAATCTCGAAAAATCTATGGGCTAACACATACCGAAAATCTTGGAAATCGTAAATTTTATTTATGCAAATATAATGATGCCGGCCAACAAATTGATAGAGCGCTCGTCACCAGGCTTTGTAGGCTGAGCACAACCAAAATTCGGGGCCGAAATGAGACGGTCAATCAAATCTCGAGAAATCCATGGGCTAACACACATCGAAAATCTTTAAAATACAGTAAATTCTTATTTATGAAAAAGTAGTGATGCCTGCCAAAGAAATTGATAGAGCGCTTGTCACCAGGTCTTGTAAGATGGGTACAGTTCAAAATTTGGGGTCGAACGGAGACAGTTAATCAAATCTTGAGAAATCCATGGGCTAACAACACACACGAAAATCTTAGAAAATCATAAATTCTCATTTATGCAAAAAATAGTGATGCCGGCTAAAAAAGTTAATATAGCGCTCGTCCCTGCAAGGCCTTGTAGGCTGGACACGGCCAAAATTTAGGACCGAACGGGAGACGCTCAATCAAATCTCGAGAAATCAATGGGTTAACACACACGAAAATTTTGAAAATTATAGAATTCTTATTTATGAAAAAAGTAGTGATGCCGACAAAACGAAATGATGACGCTCGTCACCATGCCTTGTAAGCTGGGCACAGCCAAAATTTCAGGCCGAACGGAGACGATCAGGTAAATGCAGGAAATTTCGTAGGCTAACACACCATGAAAATCTTAGAAAATTTTAAATTCTCATTTTATGCAAAGATAATGATGTCGACAAAAAATTAATTGGCGCTCGTCACAAGGCCTTGTAGGCTAGACATGGCCAAAATTCCGGAACCGAACGGGAGACCGCTCTATCAAATCTCGAGAAATCCATGGGCTAGCCACACACCGAAAATTTTGAAAATTATAAATTCTTATTTATGAAAGAAATGTAAAGTAGTGATGCCGGCCAAAAAAATTGATAGAGCGCCGTCACCATGCCTTGTAAGCTGCACACGGTCGAGGCCCGGGCCGAACGGAGACGTCAGTGCATCTCGAGAAATTTCATGGGCTAACACACACCAAAAATTTTAGAAAATTATAAACTCTCATTTATGCAAAAAATAGTGATGTCGGCCACAATAATTGATAGAACGCCCGTCACCAGTCCTTATAGGCCAGGCATGGCCAAGTGAGGCTGAATGGAGACGGTCAATCAAATCTCGAGAAATCCATGGGCGTTAACACACCAAAAATTTTAAAAAACGTAAATTCTTATTTATGTAAAAAATAGTATTACCGGCCAAAAAAATTGATAAGCGCTCGTCACAAGACTTTGTAAGTCGGGTACAGCCAAAATTGGGGACCGAATGGAGACGATCAATCAAATCTCGAGTAAGCCAACACATACCAAAAATCATGAAAATCGTAAATTCTCATTTATGCAAAAATAGTGATGGCGGCCAAAAATATTGATAGATCGCTCATCACCAGGGTTATAGGCAGGGGCGCGACTAAGGGCCCCGGGGCCAAACGGAGACGGTCAATCAATTCTCGAGAAATCCATGGGCTAACACACATCGAAATTCTTGAAAATCATAAATTTATATTTATGCAAAAAATAGTGATGCCGTCCAGAAAAATTGATAGAGCGCACGTCACTAGTCCTTGTAGACTGGGTATAGCCAAAATTCGGGGTTGAATGGAGTCGGTCAATCAAATTTCAAAGAAATCATGCATTGCAGTTAAAAAAAAAACATTACAAAAACATAAAAAAATCATAAATTCTCATTTATGCAAAAAATGGTGATGCCATCCAAAAAATGGATAGAGTTCTTGTCACAGGCCTTGTAGGTTAGGCACAACCAAAATTTGGGACCGAACGGAGACGGTCAATCAAATCTCGAGTAATCCATGGTGACCGTCTTGAAAATCGTAAATTCTCATTTATGCAAAAAAATAGTGATGCTGGTCAAAAAATTTGAAAGAACACTCGTCACCAGGCCTTGTAAGTTGGGCACAGCCAAATTCTGGGCTGAGCAGGAGTGGTCAATCAAATATCGAGAAATTCATGGGTTAACACATACCGAAAATTTTAAAAATCCTAAATTCTTATTTATGCAAAAAATAGTGATGCGTCAAAAAATTGATAGAGCGCTCGTCACCATCCCTTGTAGGTTAGGCATGGCCCAGAATTTGGGGCCGAACGAGAGGTCAATCAAATCTCGAAATTCATGGGCTAACATTGAAAATCTTGAAAATCGTAAATTCTCATTTATGCAAAAAATAGTGAAATGACCAAAAAAAGTGATAGAGCGCTCATCACCATGCCTTGTAGGCTGCCGCACAGTCAAAATTTGGAATCGAACAGGGACGGTCAATCAAATCTTGAGAAATGCATGGGCTAAATCACATCGAAAATCTTGAAAATCTAAAATTCTTATATATGCAAAAAATAGTGATGCCGGCAAAAAAATTGATAGTGCGCTCGTCACTAGGCCTTGTAGGCTGGGCAGGGCCAAAATTCGGGGCCGAATTGAGATGGTCTATCAAATCTCGAGAAATCCATGGGCTAACACACACCGAAAATCTTGAAAATCGTAAATTCTCATTTATGCAAAAAAATAAGCGATGCCAACCAAAAAAAATTGATAGACCGCTCGTCACTGGGCCTTGCAGGTTGGGCATAGCCAAAATTCAGGAACGAACAGAGATGGTCAATTAAATCTTGAGAAATTTATGGGCTAAGACACACCGAAAATTTTAAAAATCGTAAAATTCTTATTTTTGCAAAAATAGTGATGCCGGCCAAAAAAATTGATAGAGCGCTCGTCACCAGGCCATGTAGGCTGGGTGCGGCGAAAGTTTGGGGCCGAACGGAGACGGTCAATCAATTCTCGAGAAATCCATGGCCCAACACACACACTGAAAATGCGAAAATCGTAAATTTTAATTTATAGAAAAAGAAAAAGTGATACCCGGCCAAAAAATCAATGAGCGCTCGTCACCAGGTCTCTTTGTAGGCTGGGCACAGCGAATTCGGGGCGAAGATGGAGACGTTCAATCAATATCAAGAAATCCATGGGCTAATACATACCAAAAATCTCAAAAATCGTAAATTTTCATTTACGCAAAAAAATAGTGTTGCGACCAAAAAAATTGATGAGCGTTTGTCACCATACCTTATAGGCTAGACATGGCTAAAATTTGGGGCCGAATAGAGACAGTCAATCAAATCTCAAAAAAATTAATGGGCTAACACATATCGAAAATCTTTAAAATCGTAAATTCTCATTTATGCAAAAAATAGTGATCTTTGGGCAAAAAATTGATAGGCGCTCGTCACCGGAGCCTTGTAGGCTGGAGGCACAGCCAAAATTTGGGGCCGAATGGAGATGATCAATCAAATCTCGAGAAATACTTAGGCTAACATACACCAAAAATCTTGAAAATCGTAAATTTTTATTTATTCAAATAATAGTGATGCGGATCAAAACGTAGATAGAACACTTGTCACCGGGCATTGTAGGATGCGCATGGCCAAAATTTGGGGTTGAACATAGACGGTCAATGAAATCTCGAAGAAATGCATTGCTAACACACACCAAAATTTTGAAAATCATAAATATTCATTTATGAAAATAATGATATTGGGTAAAAAAATTGATAGAGCACTCGTCAATATGCCTTGTAGGCTGTACATAGACAAAATTTGGTACCGAACGGAGACGGTCCATCAAATCTTGAAATCCATTGGGCTAACACACACCGAAAATCGCAAAAATCGTAAATTCTCATTTATGCGAAAAATAGAGATGTTGATCAAAAGAAATGATAGGGCGCTCGTCATCCAAGGTTGGTAGGTTCGCGCCTTTGCCAAAATTTAAGGGCCGAACGGAGACGATTAATCAAATATCGAGAACCGTGGGCTAACACACACCGAAAATCGCGAAAATCGTAAATTCTCATTTATGAAAAATGGTTATGCCGATCAAAGGAAATGATAGGGCGCTCGTCACAGGCCTTGTAGAGAGCTGCAGCGCGTAAGCTTTTAGGTCAAATGGAGACGGTCACCAAAATCTCGAAAATCCGTGGGCTAACACACACCAAAAATCTGAAAATCTTAAATTCTCATTTATGCGAAAAATAGTGATGCCGATCAAATGAAATGATGGTCGCTCGTCACGGGCCTTGTAAGTACGTACAGCCAAAATTTGGGGCAAAACGGAGACGGTCAGTCAATTCTCCAAGAAATCCGTGAGCTAACGCACCGAAAATCCATGAAAATCGTAAATTATAATTAATCCGAAAAATAGTAATGTCGATCACATAAAATGATAGGGCGCTCGTCACGAGGCCTTGTAAGTGTGCACAACAAAAATTTGGGGCCCGACGGATACGGTCAATCAAATCTCGAGAAATCCATTGGCTAACATACATCGAAAATAGTAGAAAATCGTAAATTCTCATTTATGCGAAAAATAGTGATGCCGATCAAATGAAATGATAAGGCGCTCGTCACCGAGCCTTGTCGGCTATACGCAGCCAAAATTTGGGGGCCAAACGGAGACGGTCAATAGAATCTCGAGAAATTCGTAAGCTAACATACACCGAAATCGCAAAAATCGTAAATTTTTATTTATGCGAAGAATAGTGATGCCGATCAAATAAAATGATAGGGCGCTTCGTCGTCAAGGTTGGTAGGTTGCACTGCTTTGCCAAAATGTGGGGCGAGCAAGGCGGTCGATCAAATCTCTCGAAATCTGTGGGCTAACACACACCGAAACTCGCGAAAATCATGGAACGTTCTCACATTTATGCGAAAAATGATTATGCCGATCAAATATATGAAATAATGGGCGCTCGTCACCAGGCCTTGTAGGCTGCGCGCAGAGTAAAATTTTGGGTCCAAACGGAGACGGTCAACCAAATCTCGAAAATCAAGTGAGCTAACACCACTAAATGCGAAAATTATAAATTCTCATTTATGCGAAAAATGGTTATGACGATCAAACGAAATGATAGGGCGCTCGTCACCAGGACTTGGAGGCGCCACACAAACAAGTACGACAGGCGGAGATTATCTCAATCCCAATCTGGCTCATGACTAACTGTACAAAATATAAAAATAATAAAATTAACACCAAGAAAAATGATACCAGTCAAATGAAATGTGGAATCACTATCAGCAGCCACCTCAGGCTGCACACCCCAAATTTGGGGCCGAACGGAGACGGTCAATTAAATTTCGAAATCCAGTGGGCTAACATACACGAAAATGAAAGTAAATTCTCATGTATGCGAAAAATAGTGAAATTGCCGATCAAATGAAATTATAGGGCGCTTGTCACCAGGCCTTGTAGGCTACACACACAGCCAAATTGGGGTCGAACGAAGGCGGTCAATCAAAATCTCGAGAAATCCATGGGCTAACATACACCGAAGTTGCGAAAATCGTAAATTCTCAATTATGCGAAAAATAGTGATGCCGATCAAATGAAATGATAGGGCGCTCGTCACCAGACCTTGTCCGCTATGCGCAGCAAAATTTGGGGCCGAACGGAGCGGTTAGTCAAATCTCGAGAAATCCGTAGGCTAACACACACCGAAAATCGCAAAAATCGTAAATTCTTATTTATGAGAAAAATAGTGATGCCCGATCAAATATGAAATAGGGCGCTCGTAATCAGGACTTGTAGGCTGCGCACTTCCAAAATTTGGGCCGAGCGGAGGCGGTCAATTAAATCTCATGAAATCCATTAGTCTAACATACCGAAAATCATGAAAATCGTAAATTCTCATTTATGTGAAAAATAGTGATGCCGATAAAAATGAAATGACTAGAGGCGCTCACAGCAAAGCCTTATGAAGCTATGCGCAGCAAAATTTGGGCCAAGCGGAGGCGGTCAATCAAATCTCGAGAAATCCGTGGGCTAACATACACGAAAATCGCGAAAATTATAAATTCTCATTTATGCGAAAAATGGTGATGCGATCAAATGAAATGATAGGCGCTCGCCACCAGGCATAGGCTGACAGCTAAATTTGGGGCCAAACAGAGATGGTCTATCAAATCTTGAAATCCGTGGGCTAACGAAAATCGCGAAAATCGTAAATTATCATTTTATGTGAAAAATAGTGATGCCAATCAAATGAAATGATAGGGCGCTCGTTACCAGGCCTTGTCGGTGCGGGTGCTTAGCCAAGCTTTGAGGCTGAACGGTCAGCTAATCTTGAGAAATCCATGGGCTAACACACCACACCGGAAATCGAAAATCATAAATTCTCATTTATGTGAAAAATGAATTATGACGATCAAATAAAATGATGGGGCGCCCGCCACCAGGACTTGTAGGCTATGTGCAACCATTGGGGCGAGCAGGAGACGGTCGGTAAATCTCGAAAACAGTGGGCTAACACACACCGAAAATACGCGAAACTAGTAAATTCTCATTTATGCAAAAAAAATAATGCCGATAAAATTAAATGATAGGGCGCTCGTCACCAGGCCTTGTCGGCTATGCGCAGCCAAGAATTTGGGGCGAACGGAGACGACGGTCAAATCCAGAAAATCGTGGGCTAACATACACCGAAAATCGCGAAAATCGTAAATTCTTATTTATGCGAAAAATAGTGATGCCACTCAAATGAAATGATGGGCACTTCGTCCACCAGGCCTTATCCCGGCTATGCGCAGCCAGAATTTGAGGCCGAACGGAGGGGTGAGTCAAATCTCGAGAAATCCGGGGGCTAGCACACGAAAATCCCAAAAATCATAAATTCTTATTTATACGAAAAATAGTGATGCCCGATCAAATGAAATGATAGGGCGTTCGTCACCAGGCCTTGTACGTTGCGCACGGCTAAATTTTTGGGTCAAGCAGGAGACGGTCAATCAAATCTCGAGAAATTCTCGTGGGACTAGCACACACCGAAAATTACGAAAATCATAAATTCTCATTTAGCTACGAAAAATGGTTATGATGATCAAATGAAATTATAGGGCCCTCGCCACCAGGCCTTGTAGGTTATGCGCAGCCAAAATTTGGGGCCAAACGGAGACGGTCAATCAAATTTCGAGAAATCCATGGGCTAACATACACCGAAAATTCCGAAAATCGTAAATTCTTATTTATGCAAAAATAGAGATGTGTCGATCAAATTAAATGATAAGGGCGCTCGCCACCAGGCCTTGTAGACTATGCGCAGCCATGGTGGGGCCAAACGGAGACGGTCAATCAAATCTCGAGAAATCAGGTGAGCTAACATGCACCGAAAATCGCAAAAATCGTAAATTCTCATTTTTTTTAAAATTAAAGTTTAATTTATACATGAATTAAAATGATAGGGCGCTCGCCACCAGGTCTTGTAGGCTATGCGCAGCCAAAATTTGGGAGCCCAAACGGGGACGATCGATCAAATCTCCCGAAATACGTGGGCTAACATACACCGAAAATGTGAAAATTGTAAATTCTCATTTATGCAAAAATAGTGGTGTCGATCAAAATGAAATGATAGGGCGCTCGTCACCAGGCCTTTTCCTTTATGTGCTGCCAAAATTTGGGGCGAATGGAGACGATGGAGTCAAATCTTGAGAAATCCGTGGGCTAACACACGAAAATTACGAAAATCGTAAATTTTTATTTATGCGAAAAATTGTGATAACGAAATGATAGGGCATTCTTCACCAGGCCTTGTAGGCTATGCGCAGCTAAAACTGGGGCAACGGAGACAGTCAATCAAATCTCGAAATCCGTTGGCTAACATACACGAAAATTACGAAAATCGTAAATTCTCATTTATGCTGGCGAAAAATAGTGATGCCGATCAAATAAAATAATAGGGCGATGTCACCAGGCCTTGTAGGCTGCGCACAGTCAAAATTTGGAGCCGAACGGAGACAGTTGAGTCAAATCTCGAGAAATCCATTGGGTTAACGTACATAGAAAATCGAAAATCGTAAATTCTCATTTATGCAGAAAAAATTGTGATACCGTTAAAATGAAATGATAGGGCGCTTTGTCACCAGGCCTTGTAGGCTGTGCATAGCTAAAATTTTGGGTCAAGCAGACGGTAACCCAAATCTCGATAAATCCGTGGGCTGCTTTACACCAAAAATTGCGAAAATCATAAATTCTCATTTATGCGAAAAATGGTTATGATGATCAAATGAAATGATAGGGCGACCGTTACCAGGCATTGTAGGCTATGCACAACTAAAATTTGGGGGCGAACGAGGTGATAAGTCAAATCTCAGAAATCAAGTGGGCTAACACACACCGAAAATTGAGAAAATCGTAAATTCTCATTTATGCGAAAAATAGAGATGCCGATCAAATGAAATGATAGGCGCTCTCCACCAGGCCTTTTAGTCTATGCGCAGTCAAAATTTGTGGCCAAACGGAGACGGTCAATCAGAGTGGGCTAACACACACAGAAAAGTTTGAAAGTTAGCAACATGGCGCACTATGCCCAGTGTCGACGAACCGGCCGGCTTATCAGATGACACATGCGACCTATAGCGAGACAACGCCATGCCTGCGCGGCAGAATTTAAAGGAAACACCTATGCTTATCCTAATGCTATAAAAGACAATGCTAGAATTGGTGGTTGTAGTCTTTGGCCTACAATGGTCGCTTGCCATGAGTGGTGTCGGTTGCGGTGGGTCGTTAGGATCAGTTTTTAAATTAAAACTTTTAACCAGATTGGAAAAAATGTCAAATGACTGCGATAGAAGAAAATTTTGAGAAAATTGGCTCTGCCAAACCGCCATGCGGCGGTTTTGATTAGATCTCGAAAAAAATACACAAAATGAAAAAAATCATGTAAAACTGATAATCCAGCCAAAAGTTATGATAATTAAAATAATGTGCCACTAATGAACTCTTTTTCCAGCAATTATATTACAGTTTTAACAACATTATGTAAGATCTCATCAAAAGACTTGCATCTCGGCGGTTCTTATTTTGTTATTAAAGGTCTAACACATACTGAAAATCGCGAAAATCGTAAATTCTCATTTATGCGAGAAATGGTTATGCCGATCAAATGAAATGATAGGGCGCTTTGTCACCAGGCCTTGTAGCCTATGCACAGCTAAAATTTTGGGTCAAACGAGGCGGTCAATCAAATCTCGTCAGGTGGGCTAGACCACATGAAAATCATGAAAATCGTAAATTCTCATTTATGCGAAAAATGGTTACTTGACGATCAAATGAAATGTGGGTCGCTCGTCACCAGGCCTTGTAGGCTGCGCAGAGCCAAAATTTGGGGCCAGAAGGGAGACGGTGGAGTCCAAATCTCGAGAATCAGTGAGTAACACACACCGAAAATCGCAAAAATGCAATTCTCGACATGCGAAATTATTATGGCGATCAAAATTAAATGATAGGGCGCTCGTCACCAGGCGCAGGCTATGCGCAGCCAAAATTTTGGACCCCGAACGGAGACGGTCGGTAAATCTCGAGAAATTCGTAAGCTAACACACACTGAAAATCAACGAAAATCGTAAATTCTTATTTATGAAAAAATTATGATGCCGATCAAATGAAATTATAGGGCACTCGTAACCGAGGCCTTGTAGGCTGCGCATAGCCAAAATTTGGAGCCGAACGGAGACCGTCAGTAAATCTCGAGAAATCCGTGGGCTAACATACACGAGAAAATGCGAAAATCGTAAATTCTCATTTATACGAAAAATAGTGATGCCGATCAAATGAAAGTGATAGGCAGCCCGTCACCAGGCCTTGAAACGGTGACGGTCGATCAATTCTCAAAAATCTGTGGGCTAAAAGACACCGAAAACCCGAAAATCATAAATTCTTATTTATGCGAAAAACGATGATACCGATCAAATGAAATGATAATGATTCGTCACGAGGCACTTGTAGGCTGCGCACGGCAAATTTTGGGTCAATCGGAGACGGTCAATCAAATCTCGAGAAATTCGTGGGCTAGCACACACCGAAAATCACAAAAATCATAAATTCTCATTTTATCCGAAAAATGGTTATGACGATCAAATGAAATGATAGGGCCCCCGTTACCAGGCATTGTAGCCTGCCTACAGCTAAAATTTGGGGACGGAGACGGTCGATCAAATCTCGAAAATTCGTTGGCTAATATACGCCGAAAATCGCAAAAATGTGGAATCGCAAATTCTAATTTATGAGAAAAATAGTTATGCTGATAAAATAAAGTGATAGGGCGTCCGTCACCAGGCGTAGTAGGCTGCGCACAACAAAAATTTGGAGCCAAACGGAGACGGTCGATCAAATCTCCAGAAATCCATTGTCTAACATACACCGAAAATCACTTGAAAATCGTATATTCTCATTTATGAGAAAAATAGTAATAGCGATACAAATAAATTGATAGGGCGATTGCACCATACCCCACGAGGCTGCGCCCAGCTAAAATTTGGGCCAAACGGAGGCGGTGAATCAAAATCTCGAGAAATCTGTGGGCTAACATACACCGAAAATCGCGAAAATCGTAAATTCATTTATGCGAAAAATAGTTATGCCGATCAAAGAAGTGATAGGAACGCCCGTCACACCGGAGCGCACCTTAGGCTGCCTGACCAAAATTTTTGGCCAATCGGAGACGGTCGATCAAATCTCTAGAAATCCGTGGGTTAACATATATACCGAAAATACATAAAAATCGTAAATTCTCATGTATGCAAAAATAGTGATGCCGATCAAACGAAATGATAGGGCACTCGTCACCGGGCCTTGCAGGTTGCGCACAACCTAAATTTGAGGCCAAACGGAGGCGGTCGATCAAATCTCGAAAATACGTGGGCTAACATACACCAAAATTCGCGAAAATCGTAAATTCTCATTTTATTTTAAATTAATATAATCAGAAATAACGTCATTTATAAAGTGATAGGGCGCCCGTCACCAGGCCATTAGGCTATTACTGTAATTTGGGGCCAGAAAGCGAGACGGTCGATCAAATCTCCAGAAATCCGTGGGCGATTAATACACCGAAAATCGCAAAATCGTAATTCTCATTGATGCAAAAAATAGTGATACCCGATCAAATAATGTGATAAGGCGCCCGTCATCAGGCCTTGTAAGGCTGACCTCAGCAAAAATTTGGGGCCAAACGGAGGCGATTGATCAAATCTCCAGAAATCCGTGGGCTAACATACGTAATCGCGAAAATCGTAAGATCTCATTTTGCTGAAAAATAGTGATGTCGATCAAACGAAATGATAGGGCTCTCGTCACCAGGCTCCACCCAGGCTGCTGCAACCAAAATTTGGGGCCGAACGGAGCGGTCAATCAAATCTGGAGAATTCGTGGGCTAACATACATCGAAAATCACGAAAATCGTAGAATTCTCATTTATGAGAAAAATAGTCTCATTTATGAGAAAAATAGTTATGCCGATCAAATAAAGTGATAGGGTGCCCGTCACCAGGCCTTGTAGGCTGCGCACAACAAAAATTTGGGGCCAAACGGAGACGGTCGATCAAATATCCAGAAATCCGTGGGCAAACATACACCGAAAATCGCGAAAATTGTAAATTCTCATTTATGCGAAAAATAGTGATGCCGATCAAACGAAATGATAGGGCCCTCTTCACCAGGCCTTGTAGGCTGCCCACAACCAAAATTTGGGGCCAAACGGAGACGGTCAATCAAATCTCAATAAATCCATGGGCTAAAATACACCGAAAATCGCGAAAATAGTAAATTCTCATTTATGAGAAAATAGTTATGCCGATCAAATAAAGTGATAGGGCGCCTGTCACCAGGCCTTGTAGGCTGCCCACAACAAAAATTTGTGGCCAAACGGAGACGGACGATCAAATCTCTAGAAATCCGTGGGCTAACATACACCGAAAATCGCAAAAATCGTAAATTATCATGTATGCAAAAAATTGTAATGCCGATCAAACGAAATGATAGGGCGCTCGTAACCAGGCCTTGCAGGCTGCGCACAGCCAAAATTTGGGGCCAAACGGAGACGGTCAATCAAATCTCGAGAAATCCGTGGGCTAACATACACCGAAAATCGCGAAAATCCTAAATTTTTATTTATTCAAAAAATAGTTATGACGATCAAATTAAGGGATAGGGCGCCCGTCACCAGGCCTTGTAGGCTGCCCACAGCAAAAATTTGGGCCCAAACGGAGACGGTCGATCAAATCTCCATAAATCCGTGGGCTAACATACACCGCAAATCGCAAAAATCGTAAATTCTCATTTATGCAAAAAAATAGTGATGCCGATAAAATAAAATGATAGGGCTCTCGTTAGCAGGACCCGCAGGCTGCGGTCAGCCAAAATTTGGAGCCGAACGGAGGCGGTCAATCATATCTCGAGAAATCCGTGGACTAACATACACCGAAAATCGCAAAAATCGTAAATTCTCATTTATGAGAAAAATAGTTATGTCGATCAAATAAAGTGATAGGTCGCCCGTCACCAGGCCTTGTAGGATGCCCACAGCAAATATTTGGGGCCAAACGGAGACGGACGATCAAATCTCCAGAAATCCGTGGGCTAACATACACCGAAAATCGCGAAAATCGCGAAAATCATAAACTCTCATGTATGCGAAAAATAGTAATGCTGATAAAACGAAATAATAGGGTACTCGTCACCAGGCCTTGCAGGCTGTGCACAGCCAAAATTTGGGGCCAAACGGAGACGGCCAATCAAATCTCGAGAAATTTGTGGGCTAACATACACCGAAAATCGTGAAAAATGTAAATTCTCATTTATTCAAAAAATTGTTATGTCGATCAAATAAAGTGATAGGGCGCCCGTCACCAGGCCTTGTAGGCTGCCCACACCAAAAATTTGGGGCCAAACGGAGACGGTCGATCAAATCTCCAGAAATCCGTGGGCTAACATACACCTAAAATCGCAAAAATCGTAAATTCTCATTTATGCAAAAATAGTGATGCCGATCAAACGAAATGATAGGGCGCTCGTCACTAGGCCTTGTAGGCTGCGCACAACCAAAATTTGGGGCCAAATGGAGACGGTAGATCAAATCACGAGAAATCTATGGGCTAACATACACCGAAAATCGCGAAAATTATAAATTTTCATTTATTCGAAAAATAGTTATGCCGATCTAATAAAGTGATAGTGCGCCCGTCACCAGGCCTTGTAGGCAGCCCACAGAAAATTTTTTGGGCCAAACAGAGACGGTCGATCAAATCTCCAGAAATCCGTGGGCTAACATACACCGAAAATCGCGAAAATCGTAAATTCTTATTTATGAAAAATAGTGATGCCGATCAAACAAAATGATAGTGCTCTCGTCACCAGGCCCCGCAGGCTGCGCACAGCCATATTTGGGGCCGAATGGAGGTGGTCAATAAAATCTCGAGAAATTCGTGGGCTAAAATAATCGAAAATCGCGAAAATCGTAAATTCTCATTTATGAGAAAAACAGTTATGCCGATAAAATAAAAGTGATAGGGAGCCCGTCACCAGGCCTTGTAGGCTGCGCACAGCCAAAATTTTTGGCCAATCGGAAACGGTCGATCAAATCTCCAGAAATCCGTGGGTTAACATACACCGAAAATCGCAAAAATCGTAAATTCTCATGTATGCGAAAAATAGTGATGCCGATCAAATGAAATGATAGGGCGCTCTTCACCGGGCCTTGCAGGTTGTGCACAACCTAAATTTGGGGCCAAACGGAGGCGGTTGATCAAATCTCGAGAAATGCGTGGGCTAACATACACCAAAATTTGCGAAAATCGTAAATTATCATTTATGAGAAAAATAGTTATGCCGATCAAATAAAGTGATAGGGCGCCCGTCACCAGGCCATTAGGCTGTGCACAATAAAAATTTGGGACCAAACGGAGACGGTCGATCAAATCTCCAGAAACCTGTGGGCTAACATACACCGAAAATCGCAAAAATCGTAAATTCTCATTTCTGCGAAAAATAGTGATGCCGATCAAATAATGTGATAGGGCGCCCGTCACCACGCCTTGTAGGCTGCGCACAATAAAAATTTGGGGCCAAACGGAGACGGTCGATCAAATCTCGAGAAATTCGTGGGCTAACATACACCGAAAATCGCGAAAATCGTAAATTCTCATGTATGCGAGAAATAGTGATGCCGATCAAACAAAATGATAGGGCGCTCTTCACCAGGCCTTGCAGGCTGCGCACAGTCAAAATTTGGGGCCAAACGGAGGCGGTCGATCAAATCTCGAAAAATTCGTGGGCTAACATACACTGAAAATCGCGAAAATCGTAAATTCTCATTCATTCGAAAAATAGTTATGCCGATCAAATAAAGTGATAGGGCGCCCGTCGCCGGGCCTTGTAGGCTGCCCTCAGCAAAAATTTGGGGCCAAACGGAGACGGTCGATCAAATCTTCAGAAATCCGTGGGCTAACATACACCGAAAATCGCAAAAATCATAAATTATCATTTTTGCGAAAAATAGGGATGTCGATCAAATGAAATGATAGGACTCTTGTCATCAGGCTCTGCAGGCTGCGCACAGCCAAAATTTGGGGCCATACGAAGGCGGTCAATCAAATCTCGAGAAATTCGTGGGCTAACATACACCGAAAATTACGAAAATTGTAAATTCTCATTTATGGGAAAAATAGTTATGCTGATAAAATAAAGTGATAGGGCACTCGTCACCAGGCCTTGTAGGCTGCGCACAACAAAAATTTGGGGCCAAACGGAGACGATCGATCAAATCTCCAGAAATCCGTGGCTAACATACACTGAAAATCGCAAAAATTGTAAATTCTCATTTATGCGAAAAATAGTGATGCCGATCAAATAATGTGATAGGGCGCCCGTCACCAGGCCTTGCAGGCTGCGCAAAAAAAAAATTGGGGTCAAACGGAGACGGTCGATCAAATCTCGAGAAATCAGAGGGCTAACATACACTGAAAATCGCGAAAATCGTAAATTCTCATGTATTCAAAAAATAGTTATGCCGATCAAATAAAGGGATAGGATGCCCGTCACCAGGCCTTGTAGGCTGCCCACAGTAAAAATTTGGGGCCAAACGGACACTGTCGATCAAACCTCGAGAAATCCGTGCGTTAACATACACCGAAAATCGCGAAAATCGTAAATTCTCATTTATGAGAAAAATAGTGATGCGGATCAAATGAAATGATAGGACGCTCGTCACTAGGCCCCGCAGAATGGGCACAGCTAAAATTTGGGGCCGAACGGAGGCGATCAATCAAATCTCGAGAAATCCGTGGGCTAACATACACCGAAAATCGTGAAAATAAAAAATTCTCATTTATTAGAAAAATAGTTATGCCGATCAAATAAAATGATAGGGTGCTCGTCACCAGGCCTTGCAGGCTGTGCACAACAAAAATTTGGGGCCAAACGGAGACGGTCGATCAAATCTCGAGAAATCAGTGGGCTATCATACACATTAAATCGCGAAAATCGTAAATTCTCATGTATTCGAAAAATAGTTATGCCGATCAAATAAAGGGATAGTATGCCCGCCACCAGGCCTTGTAGGCTGCCCACAGCAAAAATTTGGGGCCAAACGGAGACTGTCGATCAAACCTTTAGAAATCCGTGCGTTAATATACAACGAAAATCGCGAAAATCAAAAATTCTCATTTATGAGAAAAATAGTGATGCCGATCAAATGAAATGATAGGACTCTCGTCACCAGGCCCCGCAGGATGGGCACAACCAAAATTTGGGGCCGAACGGAGGCGATCAATCAAATCTCGAGAAATCCGTGGGCTATCATACAACAAAAATTGCGAAAATCGTAAATTCTCATTTATGAGAAAAATAGTTAATCCGATCAAATAAAGTGATAGGGCGCCCGTCACCAGGCCATGTAGGATGTGCACAGAAAATTTTTTGGGCCAAACGGAGACGGTCGATCAAGTCTCCAGAAATCTGTGGGCTAACATACACCGAAAATCACAAAAATCATAAATTATCATTTATTCGAAAAATAGTTATGCCGATCAAATAAAGGGATAGGACGCCCGTCACCAGGCCTTGTAGGCTGCGCACAACATTTTTTTTGGGTCAAACGGAGATGGTCGATCCAATCTCCAGAAATCCGTGGGCTAACATACAACGAAAATCGCGAAAATCGTAAATTCTCATTTATGAAGTGATCAGGCGCTCGTCACCAGGGTTTGTAGGCTACGCACGGCAAAAATTTGGGGCCGAACGAAGGTGGTCAATTAAATCTCGAGAAATCCGTGGGCTAATATACACCGAAAATTGCTTAAATCGTAAATTATCATTTATTCGAAAAATAGTTATGCCGATCAAATAAAGTGATAGGGCGCCCGTCAGCAGGCCTTATAGGCTGCCCACAAAAAAAAATTGGGGCCAAACGGAGACGGTCGATCAAATCTCCAGAAATCCGTGGCTAACATACACCGAAAATCATAAATTCTCATTTATGCGAAAAATAGTGATGCCGATCAAACGAAATGATAGGGCGCCCGTCACCAGGCCCCGCAGGCTGCGCACAACCAAAATTTGGGGCCGAACGGAGGCGGTCAATAAAATCACGAGAAATTTGTGGGCCAACATACACCGAAAATCGCAAAAATTGTAAATTCTCATTTATGCGAAAAATAGTGATGCTGATCAAACGAAATGATAGGGCGTTCGTCAGCAGGCCTTATAGGCTGCGCACAACAAAAATTTTGGGCAAAACGGAGACGGTCGATCAAATCTCCAGAAATCCGTGGGCTAACGTACACCGAAAATCGCGAAAATCGTAAATTCTCATTTATTCGAAAAAATAGTTATGCCGATAAAATAAAGAGATAGGGCGCCCGTCACCAGGCCTTGTAGGCTGCCCACAGCAAAAATATGGGGCCAAACGGAGATGGTCGATCAAATCTCAAGAAATTTGTTGACTAACATACACCGAAAATCGCGAAAATCGTAAATTTTCTCATTTATGCGAAAAATAGTGATGCCGATCAAATAAAATGATAGGGATATCGTCACCAGGCCCCGCAGGCTTCACACAACCATAATTTGGGGCCGAACGGAGGCGGTCAATAAAATCTCGAGAAATCCATGGGCTAACATACACCGAAAATCGCAAAAATCGTAAATTCTCATTTATAAGGAAAATAGTTATGCCGATCAAATAAATTTATAGGGCGCCCATCACAGGGCCTTGTAGGCTGTGCACAACAAAAATTTGGAGTCAAACGGAGACGGTCGATCAAATCTCCAGAAATCTGTGGGCATACACCGAAAATCACTAAAATTGTAAATTCTCATTTATGCGAAAAATGGTTATGCCGATCAAATGAAATGATACGGCGCTCGTCACATGGCCTTGTAGGCTGCGCGCAGCTAAAATTTTAGGTCAAATATCGAGAAATTCATGGGATAACATACACCGAAAATCGCGAAAATCGTAAATTCTCATATATGCGAAAAATAGTGATGCCGATCAATGAAAATGATAGAACGCTCATCACCAGACCTTGTAGGCTGCGCAAAACAATAATTTGAGTCAAACGGAGACGGTCAATCAAATATCGAGAAATCCGTGTGCTAACATACACCGAAAATCGCGAAAATTGTAAATTCTCATTTATGCGAAAAATAGTGATGCGATCAAACGAAATGATTGGGCGCTCGTCACCAGGCCTTGTAGGGTGCACACAGCAAAAATTTGTGGTCAAACGGAGACGGTCAATCAAATCTCGAGAAATCCGTGGGCTAACATATACCGAAAATCGCAAAAATCGTAAATTCTCATTTATGAGAAAAATAGTTATGCTGATCAAATATAGTGATAGGGCGCCCGTCACCAGGCCTTATAGGCTGCGCACAGCAAAAATTTGGGGCAAAATGGAGACGGTCGATCAAATCTCCAGAAAACTGTGGGCTTAACATACACCGAAAATCTCGAAAATCTTAAATTCTCATGTATGTGAAAAATAGTGATGCCGATCAAAGGAAATAATAGGGCACTCGTCACCAGGCCTTG
>JACEIK010002301.1:50132-67584 GCA_018107945.1 Datura stramonium
CCAGTCCCTGTGGGATCGATACTTGGCTTACTTGAGCCACTTACTACTTGTTCGACCACGTGCACTTGCGTGTAGTCATCCAGACAGCCGAACAACATACACATTCATGGCAACTAGGGTTTCACATTAGGTACTAAATTCTTAAAGGCAAGCACATTATACACACATGGGTCGATCAAAATCTATACAGAAACATATGTATACTCACAATTAAACGTTGCCGATGTACTTTGATCAGTGGGGACGAGGGGAAATTCGAGCAGTTGTTTACGAGGTGTAGTAGGATTTAGGAATGGTGTGCGTGTGCATTGAGGGAACAATGATTTGAAAGTGGGAAGTGATTTAGGAAGATGAGAAGTGGGAAATTTGCTTGAGAGTTTTTGAGTTTTGAACTTGTGAGGAAATTAGAGGGAAAAATCAAGTGTTTTATACGTTTGGAAAACAATTTTGCCCTCTTTAAACGTGGGTCGGGTCGGGTGATAATTTAAATTAAAACACACCACGACCTACGTGACGAGTTGTTAATTAAAGACACGACTCATTTGTGGTTTTCATTCAATTGATTACGTTTAGAAAACTTACCTGGGATCCAACAACTCATGTAACGACTCATTGTGTTACCCAATGAGTTGTGTCATGAGTCATTGGCCCTATACTTTTATGGTCCTTATGTGTTGTCTCGATGAGTCACTTGACGAACCGTTGGGTTACCCCACGATTTGTTTAGTCACTCGTTATAAGATTTATAGCTCAACTATATCTTTAATCCAGTAGACTTAAAGGAAGATCTCACGATTCGTTGTGACTGGCAATGAGTCATTTGATTAACCATTGTCTATACTGTTTTCTGCGTCAGCGACCATGAGTAGGCTTGACGAGTCGTTAAGTCAAATGACGACTTGTCCTGTGCTATTTGGCACCAACAACTCAAGTTCATATTTTTGGTTCCAGCTTCAAATTTCCCATCTTAATCAGCTGCACACATCAACACATGTAAAGACTATACATATATTACAATTAAAACTTGGGTTGCCTCCCAAAAAGCGCTTGATTTAACATCGTAGCACGACGTAAGTCTCCGGGTTACTCAGACTTCACCCAGAGCCAAAAGATCTACCAGTTTAATTTCTTCGCTCTTTCCCAAGTATGCTTTCACCTGCTGACCATTCACTTTGAGTCGCTTGCATTTATGGTTTTTCAATTCATAGGAGAATACTTGGACCACTCGAAATGGTCCCAACCATTTGGACTTCAACTTGTCAGGAAACAAGCGAAGCTTGGAATTGAATAATAACACCACATCACCCGGGCTGAACTCTCTCTTCTCAATCTTCCGGTCATGATGACTTTTCATCCTTAGTTTATAAATTTTAGAACTTTCATAGGCTTTCAAACGAAATTCATCTAGCTCATTCAACTGATCAAACGTCAAGTTCGCAACATCATTCCAGTTCAAATTCAGCTTCTTGAATGCCCACATAGCTTTGTGCTCAAGTTCGACCGGAAGATGACATGCTTTTCCATATACAAGCTAATATGGAGACATACCTATAGGGGTCTTGAATGCGGTCCGATAAGCCCATAAAGCATCATCTAGCTTCCTAGACCAATCTTTCCGGTTAGTATTCACAATCTTCGCTAAGATGGTCTTTGTCTCCCAGGTTGAGACTTCAACTTGCTCACTAGAGTGTGGATGATAGGGTGTTGCCACCTGTGTTTCACCCCATATTTCTCCAGCAAAGTCCGAAACAACCAGTTGCAGAAGTGCGAACCCCCATCACTAATGATGGCTCTGGGAGTCCTAAATCTGGCAAGAATATTCCGCTTTAAGAATGCTATGACACTCTTACCCTCATTGTTTAGAAGCACAATTTCCTCTACCCATTTTAAAACATAGATCACAGCTACAAGTATGTACTTTATCCCATTTGAGCTCACAAATGGGCCCATGAAATCAATTCCCAAAACATCAAACAACTCAATGACAAGGATGAGAGTAAGAGGGAGCTCATGCATCCTAGATATGCCTCCTTGCCTTTGGCATGCATCACATGCCTTTGCAAAATCATGTGCATCCTGGTGAATGGTTGGCCAATAGTACCTACATTGCAGAATTTTGTGAGTTGTGCAAATCCTGCTGTGGTGACCCCCAACAAGGGATGAGTGACAAGCCTCCATATGCTCAACATTTCAGCCTCAGGAACACATCTCCGAATCACCCATCAGCACATGTGCAGAATAGGTAAGGCTCATCCCAGAAAATCTTCCGCACATCAGACATGAATTTCTTCCACTGATGAAAAGATAAATTTTCCGGTACAACATCACTCATCAAATGATTAGTGAAGTCTGCAAACTATGGGATGAGATCCCGTGGGGCAACCAAAACTTGTTCATCGAGGAATGCATCATCTATGTCAAGATCATCTCGAAGTGTTGCATCTTCTTCCAATCTTGATAAGTGATTCGCCACCTGGTTTTCAGTCCCCTTCCGGTCCTTTACCTCGAACTCGGACTCCTACAACAACAGAACCTATCGAATCAACCATGGCTTGGCATCCTTCTTAGCCATCAGATATCTCAAAGATGCATGGTTTGTATGGATTATCACCTTAGTTCAAAGCAAGTAAGCCCGAAACTTTTCGAATGCAAATACTACAGCCAACAACTCTTATTCTGTACGGTGTAATTTTTAGGAGCTGCATTAAGAGCCTTGCTAGCAGAATAAATAGGATGGAAAATCTTTTCACTCCGTTGGCCCAAAATAGCTCCCAGAGCCACTCCGCTAGCATCACACATAATCTCGAACATTAAGGACCAGTCAGGTGCCACTATAATCAGGGCAATGGTCAATCTCTATTTTAGGCACTCAAAGGCCTTCAGACACGCATCATCAAACACAAACTTCACCTCTTTCTCAAGTAGATTACACAAAGGATGTGCAATCTTTGAGAAATCCTTGATGAATCTCCCGATAAAATCCTGCATCACCTAAAAATCTTTGAACACCTTTCACAGAGATTGGAGGTGGTAGACTAGTAATTAAATCAATCTTGGCTCTATCAACCTCAATGCCCTTATCAGAAATCCTGTGGCTGAGCACTATACCTTTTTTGACCATAAAATGACACTTTTTCCAATTAAGCACCAAGTTGGTCTCTTCACTGCAGCACCTTGCTCAAATGAGCCAAATAATCATAAAATGAATCACCTACCACCGAAAAATCATCCATAAAGACTTCAATAGTGTCCTCTACCATGTCAGAATATATGATCATCGTGCAGTGCTGAAAAGTGGTGGGCGCATTACATAACTCGAACGACATCCTTTTGAAGGCAAATGTACCATATGGACAGGTGAAAGTGGTTTTCTCTTGGTCTTAGGGGGCTATAGATATCTGATTATACCCCGAATAACCATCAAGAAAACAATACCATCTTCTGCCTACAAGTCGGTCTAGCATTTGATCCATCAATGGTATAGAAAAGTGATCTTTCTGAGTCCAGTGGTTCAACTTCCTATAGTCCATGCATACTCTTCAACCGGTGACTGGTCTGAGTGGAATGAGCTCATCGTTAGCATTTGGGACCACCGTGATTCCTCCCTTTTTTGGCAGGCACTGAACTGGGCTCACCCATTTGCTATCAGCAATAGGGTAAACCACACCCGCATCCAACCACTTTATGACTTCCTTCTTGAGCACCTCTTGCATAGGTGGATTCAACTTACGCTGATGCTCAATGATTAGAATACAATTTGTCTCTACCTGGATCTTATGTGTGCATATATCATACGGGATTCCAATAATGTCTGCAATGTTCCACCCAATGGCTTTTTTATATCTCTTAAGAATGGAGACCAAAGCCTCCACTTGCCATTCTTCCAAGTCTTCTGCAACTATGATTGGTAAGTATTTTCGGTTCCCAGAAATACATACCATAAGTGAGATGGGAGCGCTTTGAGCTCCAATACTGGAGGCTCCTCAATAGATGGCTTGGCTAGTGGAGTCACTCGATTCTTCAGATCCAGATCAATCTTTTTTGGAGCATAGGTGTATGACCCCATACCAGTAAGTGCATTAACAGTCTCCTCACCCCCATGGATCTTCTCAGCACCAACATTCATCAAAACTACTGCTAGATCCTCAATAGTCACTAACTCATCAATGGGCATGATCGGAAGCTCAGGTTCCACAACATCAATCACTGAGACCACCCGCATGTCATTTGGCTGCTTCATGGACTGACATACATTAAATGTCACTTCCTCATTGTTCAACCAAAATTTCAATTGTCCGGTCTCCATGTCTACAAGAGCACGTCTAGTGGAAAGGAATGATCGCCCCAAGATAATGGGGACCTCGAAATCAACCTCACAGTCTAGAATGACAAAGTCGACAGAAAATATAAAGGACTCTACCTTCACTAGAATATCATAGAGAATCCCCACCGGATTTTTTACTGTGCGATCTGCCATCAATAGCTGCATTGTAGTAGGTTTGGGGGCTCCCAAGCCCCAACTGTTTGAACACTGCTAATGGCATCAAGTTAATACTAGCACCCAGATCACATAGTGCCTTAGCAAAATTAAAGGCTCCAATAGTGCAGGTATGGTGAAAGCTCCAGGGTATTTCTTTTTCTGAACAAGAGACTGAGATGTTATTGCACTACAATGGTGCAAGTTACAGCCGGTTTGAAGCTCACAGTCCTATTTCTAGTGACAAGGTCCTTTATGAATTTAACATAGCTGGGCATCTGCTCAAGTTCCTCGACTAATGGGATGTTCACAAACAATTGTTTCAACATCGAAATAAACTTGTGATAATTCCCATCCTCGACCTTCTTCTTCAGCCTCTGCGGGAAAGGGGGAGGAGGTCTAGTAATAGACGTAATCTTATGAGGTACCTCTTTCTCCTTCCCTTTGACAAACCCACGCTCCTCTGCATTACTAGGAGCTGTCATATCCACGGAATCATCAACCAAAATCTGCTCCTCAGAGTCTGCCACCTTATCATCATCAATCACCATGGGCTCACCTATCTCATCAGTCATAATCTACCTCGGAGGATCAACTGTCGCCTTCCCCACTCCTAGTAGTGACTTCCATACAATGACTGTCAGTTTTTGGATTTTGAACTGTATAGCTAGAGAGTTGTCACGCCCCGAGCCTACACCCTGGACGTAACACGGAACTTGAAGCTACAAGTGGCCCCAAGTCAATCCCTGGTCTATCATTCACTAGCATTCTGAGTAAACATGCACAACAAAAATTTAAAATAATAAAATCAAAGCATTTTCTTTGATAATTTAAAGACTGAAAATAGCGAGTTAAAATATCTAAAAACAAATCTGAAACCAAGTCTGGTATGATAGCCATCTAACTGAGGAGTTGCTGGGACAAAACCCCAGCTAACTCTAAGTCTAACTGAAACTAATAAATGACTGAAAGAAAGAAATAATGCCCTCGTATGATGAGGACTCACACTTCAACTGCTGAGGTGGAGAATCTGACTGCGGAGGCTAGCGGTGTTGGGTCTAAGAACCTTCAGCTGTATCATGAAATGATACAACATAAAAGTATGTGTCTGTACTTTGAATGTACTGAGTAAGTGGGTTGTTCTATTTAATTCTTGTTCCTACTACATTANATAACCACGTGAGCTAGACGTGGAGTCCGATGTATACACCCCACCGGTAGGACCCAATATACCTTTCCAGGGTATAAAGGCATGAACTGGGTGATCACAAGAGTCTGGGGCCAATCAGGCCAAGTAATACTATAACCTACGCTGGCCATGTAGTTTTGGGAACCTGGGTGCGTTGCAACCCCGGTCCGGTCGGTGCTAAGTCCTACTCCCACTGAATACCTATACTGAATTGCTAAGCTGATAGCTCAAAATTGGGGTCCAAGACTAGTCAGGGACATATAACTGCAAGTACCTGAGGGTCTTAGCGGACCAGATTCTAAAACTGGATTCTCGACTAGTCAGAGTTTCTTATCTAGAAGCGTCATAACCGTCTAAGATCAAACTGAAATCTGAACTGGGGTCCTGGGCAAGTCAGAGCTATATATCTGAAATGTCATGACTGCCTAGTGGACCAATAATTGAATTATGATTCTGATATCTAGGAGGTACTACTGGCACCTCGAGAAATTCTATAGTCAAACTGATCAGCTGACATTATTCTGGTCAACCCGGAGGTTGCTAAAACTTGGTTGAGACTAGACTGACGTTTCTGACTAACACTGAATATTCTAGTACATTGACTGAAGCTAAACTAACAATTCTGAGAAAATACAAAGTATATAGGCTTTCTGACTGAATCTGAATATCATACCAGTAACTGAGTTTTTAACACATACAAGCATTATAAAAGCCCCTAACTCTGAAAGATACAAACAATTCTCAAGAATTCAAAGCTTAAGCAGGATTCTATTTTCTGACTTTTTCAAAAGTTAGGGCTGAATTTCTAAATTGATGGAACAAGCGTCATTTTGATCACAAGCTGGTGGAAATTAGATAAAACGAACATAAATTATAGTTCCACATGAATTATTCAAGGTATGACAACAATATCTTCCCTTTCGATAAACTCAGGGATAGAACGGATAATGAACAGGGAAAGAGTTTTAAGGGGACACAAGGGGAGAACAATCTCCTTGTTGAATTCCCACATACCTGTAGAAGAAACTCTGGTGATAATATCTGAGAAAACTGAGAAGATTGACGTTTGCCCTAGCTTCTGCTCTGAACTCCCTGTCTATTTCTACGCTCTTTTTTTGAGAGGATGAGTGAAAGTGAAGGGGGAATGTCGTTCTATCCCTTTTTCTCCCTCCTAAGTTACCCTAAAATGAAATGTTTTAGGGATTAAAAAGGTGATAAATTACAAAAGTAACCCTGGGAACTGGAACTGAAATTTGGCCGACAGGCACCAACATGCCTCAGAACGAGTCGTTGGTTGAAACAATGGCCCGTTGAATCTGGCCGTAGTTTCTGGGTTCAGAAATTGGGTTCACAAGGGTGACCCATGGTTAGGTACAATGGTTCGTTGGAAGTTACAACGGGCCATTGATACCTCGCGTTGGAACTGGTAAGAAAAAAAGTACGAGGATAATGTGTGATAACAACGATTCGTTGATTCCAACAACGGGCCGTTGTATCCCCTCGTGGTTTACCCTACTGGGTTCTAAAACTAAATGACGAGTGGTTATAACGTCTCGTTGGAGGCTACCACGGGCCGTTGTTCGCTCCCGTTGTTTCAGGGAAGGGTCCGGTAGACCCCTGAGTTGGGATTCAACGGATGATAGGACGGCCCATTGTTAGAATCAACGGGTCGTCCTATGACTCGTTGTTTCCCTTGAAGAAAGGCTGCTTCTAACCATGACCACTTACAACAGTCCATGCGTTCCACCAACGGTCTGTTGTAGGGGTCGTTTGAGACAAAAAAAATTTCTAGTTTCCTGTGGTTTTTCATGCAACACTTGAATTTTATCTAGGAAAGTTTCGGGGTGTTACAGAAGCATGCCCTTATACCTTTGTTTCATAGCAACAAACATCTGACCAAGATGCTGCTTAATCTACCCAATGGCAACGAAATGTGATTCCACCTTTTAGTTCATACTGGAACTATGAGTGTGGAGTTCCTTGAAATGGCCATCTGTCGCCTCCATTTGCTTGAGTACCTTAGAAAACATGTCTTCTACCCTTGAACCACTAGAATCTGGCTCACAGTTCCTTGGAGGAAAATATAGACCGCTTCTGTCATTCTTGTACTCTTCACGCTTTTTCTAGTCACCATTGTCTCTGCCGCTACTCCTATCTCTGTATTGGCCTCGGTTGTAATTGTTATCTCTATAGTAGTTCCGACCTTGGTTCCCTTGACCTTGACGCCAAGAGTCTTGGTTAGACCCTTGTGTGTTAGTCCGAAAAACCGCCCCTTGATCATTCAGATAATTTGCTTCCTCCTCAGATTCTGATTCGCCTCCATTATTTCTCGGGGCCTTGTCTTGAGAACCCACAACATTCACCTTTTCAGCCCTGGCTCCCATAAAATGCTTAACAGGTAGCCCCATATGGTTTTGATCTCAGCAATATCCTTTTCTCTCTCTTCATCCTTCCTTCTTTGCTCCGCAGACATACTTACCGCATAAGTACCGGTCGGAGCCTCCGACTCTCTCGTGTGTCATACGCGGTTGGTTTTAGTGATCCTGTCAAGGACCTCAGTAGCTTCAAGATAAGTATGACTCATGAATGTTCCGCCAAAGACACTATCAACCACTGCCTTGGTGTTATCATTCAGAGACCTATAAAATATCTCCAATAATATATCATCTGGGATTCTGTGGTTGGGCACCTTTTTGAGCTTCTTGTTGGAACCGCAGCCACGTCCCATGAAGTGCTTCAGAATTCAACTACCTGAAGTTGTAGATTTCATCTTTCAGTTGTAATGCTCTAGAAGGTGGGAAGAATCTTTCAAGAAAGGCTTTTTAAAGCTCCCCCCAAGTAGTGATAGAATCATTTGGCAATTCATCCAACCACAGCGTTGCCTCACTCCCTAGTGAAAAGGGAAATAACTCACTCCCGGTTATTTGTATGCTTTGCAGATACCCACGAAATTTGTCAAGTGAGTATGTGCATCATCAGTCGTATGACCCGCAAATATCCCTTTCATGTTGAGTAGTTGGATCATTACGCTGGTAATATCAAACTTTGCCCCAGCAGGAAAAGAGGGATGGACAATAGCTCCAGTGGCACCGACCTCATCAAAATCATCATCATCATTATCTTCAAAGTACCGGTGCCTCGGCTGGTCTGGACCTCTGTTCCTTCTAGATCGCTCAGATTCGGCAACTTGGCGTTGCTCTTCTGTAAGCCTCGCTGCCTCTCTATCTCGTACTCGAGCTTGCTCCTCAGCCAACATTCTGGCTGTTGCTTCTTCCACTGTCTCTTTCCCATGTATGTTGGCCATTTTCCTTAGATTCCACAGTGTTTGTTCAAGTTTGTGATCAATTGGAACTAGAGATTTTCCTCAGCTCCTAGTACTAGGTATGCACGAACTTGAGACCTGTTAATAACAAAACCAACAAAGAAAAAATAAAAAGGAAATAAGGACCAACAGTAAAGGAAACACATTTAAAAAGAGCCTAAGTCATATTCTCCGGCAACAACGCCAAAATTTGATGTCGCCCAGATTACACCTTGTAAATGAGATATAAAGCGGCCGATGTTAAATGTAGAACTCAACAAGGTTTGGGGTCGAATCCCACAAGGAATATGATGAGAACTTTAGTTAATGAATTAAGCTGATACCATCGGCTTACTTATTTCCTAGGGGGAAGGTTTGAAACACAAAATAATAAAAATTAGTAGAACTAATGAGTAGACTCTTGATTTACTTTTGATTGTATCCAATAAATGAGTTGGCTAGGATTGTGTTCCCCGTGACTTCATAACCACAAGGATTTTTATACTAGTGATCTGTTTCGATGTTTAGCATGCAATATCGGTAAGTCAAATTCACCTAAATGATTGGTCCCCAATCTAGATGATTATCACCACAAAACTTGATCCATATGCGGGTGTTTACTTAATTAACCCTTACCCTTAATATCATATTAGCTATTTTCGGACAATGTCAAGCTATTAGATGAGGGTTGATAGCCTCAAATGTCCGTTGTTAATCCCTTTTCTCATTCACTACTCCCTTGATTCGGTGAGTATGAATAAGACAATTTCCAATGTTTGCAACCGTTAAGAAGCAATTAAAACAAAAGGAAAAACAATACATGCATAAATCCCGTCCAAGATTCACTAAGTATTTTTACCTATGTGTGTTAATTCATCATGGTTCCCACAACCCTAGTTATGAGTTTAGCTACTCATAATTAAATAAAGAAGATATCATAATTGCAACTTATAAAGATTTATAGAAGAAACCACTTGAATTGAATAAATCACCAAAACTGAAGAACAAAAATGCAATGTTGTTTTAATCCTCAAAATCAAGAACAAAATTACAAACTTCATTTTTTAACAGAAGAATGGTAATTCACAACACCAAAATTCACATTCAAAATTGTAGAATAAACTGTACAATAAAAATAAACCTAAATAAAATATTTATAGTTTTAAACAAAACCTTTCCTAATTAAAAACGGAATCCAGGTCGACATTGGCAATGGGCCAAGCAACGACACGTTAGGTGTCCTAACGAGTCGTGGCAAGCATAATCAAGTCTTCCTTGGCAAACTATTCCTTCAGGGTAACGGGTCACCTAATGACTCGTCAGGTCAGGCATGAGTATTTAGGTCCCTCGTGGCCAAGGATCACCAAATTCTCTAGTGTACATGATGAGTGCTCACAGTATCTCACGACGAGTAGTCACATCTCCCGAAAACTCGTTATGTCCTTCGTTGCCTCCCTGAGCATTTTTTCCAGAAATTTTCTTCCCAGCCTTCACGACTGGCATAACGACTCGTTACCAGATGTAACGAGTCATGCCTTAAATCCATTACATACACTGGTTCCATGCACTTCAAACTTGATCTTTCCCACGACTCCAGGAACGAGTTGTCTATTGAGACGATGACTCGTTACCTGGCTAGTAGTCCGCACTTTGTTCCATTTTTGCCTTACTTTTCCCATTTCACATTTCGAACCTATTTTCCTGTAACACTTAATAGAAACACATCATATGAACATAAACATACCCGAAATTTGCATATCTTTTTAGTTTTAAGCATCGAAAGTGCCTTAAAATCACGACACATCCCTGGTCGACGAACCAATATCCTCAGAAGAGTAAAGTGTCTCTATGGAGGAATACGAGGTTGAGAATGAGCAGTTGGAGCAGCAATCGACCAGGGCTCAGACTAAAAATCCCAGCATCTCGACAACTATGGTTGCATCTCTGATTCCAATTGCACAGGACCGGCCTAGTGACGAAGGGAAGGAAGATGGAGACTCATCACCAGAGGATATGGGTGGTGAGTCAAGTGCTAAAAAGGGATGTGAGTCACTTGTTAAGGACTAAATTATAGTAAATGAGGAGACTGAGGCATCTGATGTATCTCCACCGAGCAAGGCGCATCCAGCGCAGCCGGTGAGGAGGTGGACTATTCCTAGTATGAGGGTGATTTATAACCAAGGAATCACAGAAAATAACAAAGGTTACCAAAAGAGGCGCATGTATGAGGAACCTCAACTGATCACAGCTGGGATCAAGGACTTGCCTGAGATTCATACACACTTTGACAAATACACGCTCACTTGGATGGGTGAACCCTCTGGTAGGTACAGTGATCCGCTGGTGTAATAATTTCATGTTGCGTATGTTGCTATATTGGATAATCAGGCCCCGACTAGAGAAAGCAGCTAGGGTTGCACAGTGTTATTGTTAGGGGCACTCAGGTAGACATTTCCCAGTGCACCATCTCGCGGATGTGTAAGGTCTAAATTTTGAGCCCCCGACCAACACGATCGAGTTTGATCACCGAGTGAGTGAGTTGCTAAAGATAAAGACTAACAAAATGAGTGTTGAGGACAAAAATAGGCATTAGACTTGGTTGGGATGGATCATTGCAGCTAAAGGTACGAATGTAAAATGGCTTATAGGTTAGGAGGGGCAGATCAAAAAGGCGACTCTGAAATTCCGGGAAAAATTCTGGTGGTCACTGGTGTAGCACCGTCTGGGGCCAACTAGTAATGAAAACATTGTATCCCCAGACCGTGCTGCNCATAGAGATGAAATTGTTGGAAATTTGACTAAATCTGGTAAGATGGTGGATATTAGGGAAAGAGCCATTCTGGACAACATTGTTATCCTCTTCCCATGTTTAGTCAGTAAGCTGTACTTGGAGTTCGAAGTTCTAGTTCTAGAGGATATTGACCATTTTGTAGATGTGGTAAGGACTACCGACAACATATTGATCAGGGACAATACTAATCATGTATCCAGAGCACGGAGTCAGATAGCCATATCCACCAGTGCAGCTATTCTCATTGAGTTATTGAGCAGGGGTCCACAGATTGAGACTCCCGGGTTCACTAAGCTAAAGACAAAGACTCTAACTTCCTATGAGGCAAGTAGCAGGATTGAGACTACCACTGCAGCAGCTGTGGCTAAAGCCATTGATGCCCCAGTGTTGTCATCTACTACACCAGCGGCCAGACCACCAATTTTATCTTCTCGTTCCTCACTAGCCGGCCTAGTCACGATATCGCATGAGTTTATTGCTGACATGGCTAGAAGGATGGCTAGAGCGAAAAAGCAGTAGGTGAACACATTACTTCAGGTGAAAGTGCTAATGGAGCAGGTGAAACCTTGGGTGACCAAGGAGCTGGAGTCCTTGTCTAAGATATGACATGGATGGTTGGATGCTTTTGATAAGCGGATGGATGAGCGCCTCACATAGCTGCATTTTCCATAGTTGAAAAGGTGGTATGCTGAGGTCGATGCCCTTCGAGTAGAGCTGAGGGAGGTATCAGCACGACAGACCTCAGTTAGACCACTGCCGGTGATTCTAGTTGCTGAGGAGGAGCTTCCCCTAGTGTTTGACTTCATTACCGAGCAGCCTATGACATAGGCAAAGGGCAAGAGGCCTTGGGATGAGGTAAGTGGGGATGACTGTGGTGATCTGCTAAGAGAGCAGAAAAGAGAGAGATGTGATATGGAGGCAGCTATGAGGCTATACAGAGATGAGGCCCGAGATAGGGCCAAGTTTGATACTGCTAGAACTCATAGAGAGGGTACGAGCTCTATTAACCCAGAGAGGGCGCCGGGCATTACCGGTGCCCCAGGAGAGGAGGCTGGGGGTGCATATGCATCTCCCAATGATTAGACTGACACATGCGTCTAGGATGCCACAAGTATGTACCCATCCTTTTGATTTATAATTTTTAATGCAACGAGGGCGTTGCATGTCATTTTTGTTGGGGTGGGGATGTATCAACCTAACGTCTTTTCTTTTCGTGTGTCTTTTTTATCGGGTATTTCTATCTAGTAGAACCGGCATGTTTAGGTTTTATTTTTGTATTTTGCGTTTTTGTTTCATCTTTTAATTAAAAGGGAAATAGTAGAACTTGCGACAGTCAAATAAAGTGACCAATTTTTCAAAACTTTGACCTGTTGAATCTACTGAATGACAACCCTCCTAAAAATTTTGTGTGTTGTGAGCTTAGTGTATATATCATGACCTTTGTGGATCTTTGCATGAAATTAATCTTGTGAATGTGATAATCATTGCGTGACTGTTCATGAACTATCAATTGGTAGTGATAGTGTTGTCCTGTATAGTGCGAGTGGGAAATGCTTACTTTATTCAACAATTGTGTGTTGTAGCACTTGTACGGTTAATCATACCAAGATTGTAAGATAGTTGGATAGAAAACGATTATAGGACATTGTTCAAATCAGTCCACTTTAGCCTAAATGACATACCAAAGGAAAAAGAGTATCCCTTGATCCTGATTTTGAGCCTTAAATAAACCGTTTGTTTGATTACCTAAGTCACCTTCCATCTTTGATTATTGTGCACCTGTTTTGGCCCTGGTCCCTCCTTGGAAACTGTATACCTCCACTCAAGCAAATTATCTAAGTTGAGGGTGGCTAGTATAGGGGTACGTGAGAAAACTTGGGTGTGAAATGGTCAAATCATGAAAATGAAAGGCGGGTGCAGTGTGCTTAAAAAATGATGAGTAAAAGAAAAAAAGAAGATAAAAGAAAAAAATGAATGAAAAGAAAATATTGCACCCATAGTCTTAAAAGAAGAAGAAAAAGAAGGAAAAAGGGAGAAAAATGAAAAGAGGTTAAAAGTGGAGCCAAATGTAGTATAGTGTCAAGGAGAGTCAAATCACTATTTTTATATATATCATACTCATCCCCGAGCCTACATTAAAATCCTAAAAAAGTTCTATAGTGATCCTAATCTAATTATCCTACTACCTAAGGTATAGAAAATAAGGGAAAGCCTATGATTTTATATGCACACTGTATGAACTTTTTTGTGAGAGTAAGCGCATTTGACATAGTCCCTGATTGGAACCATGTATACATATATCTTTGGGTGATGGGGACTTCTTCGTAGTGAGGGCACATGGGTAAAATCATTGACTGCTAGTTGTCTGGGTAAGTGTCATAGATTTGCATGTATAGTTACAGGTTGATAGCAGAATGCCATTCCTTGATCCCTTTGTGTCATGATAGGAAGCTTTGTGAAAGTACGATGGTTTTTTGTCGACAATGTAGGAGGGGTTAGAAAGTTCAGTTCATTTGCGCCATGTGTTTTTTTGATTGCCATAGGTCTCCTAGGTTTCTTTTAGTTAAAGCATCGGTGTAGTTTTGTTTTTCTTTACCTAAGGATATATAAAAGTTCTAAGTTGAGAATTTTGATGTGTCGTGGTTTTACGACACTTTTGACACTTAAAACTAGGAAAATATGCCAATCCTAGGTATGTTTATCTAGATATGATATGTTTGTGTTTAGTGTTGCAGCGAAATAGGTTCGGAAAGTGAAATGGGAAAAATAGGAAAAAAATGGACTTAGTTTGGACTGCGAGGAAGGTAATGAGTTTTCTGTCACTCAACGACCCATTCCTTCAATCGTTAGGTAAGGATGGCCATGAAATCAAAGATTTGGAATTTCAGCAATGCTGGTAACGGGTGGACTCGATGACTCGTCAAGGCTGACAAAGACTCACCATGTGTGTTATTGGAACTGAAGGCAGAAGTAGAACAAAATACTGAAAATCTTAACGAGAGGAGCAACGAGTCGTCCTACGACTTAACGACTCGTCATGTCCAACCGTCAGCATAAGTTTAGAACAGGAGAAAAGTAGTGAGAGTCTTGACGAAAGGATCAACTAGTCGTCATGAGGCTTAACAACTCGTCAGGAGCAGTCATGGTCAGACATTCAGAATACTGGAAAAACAAGTCCAAGAGGCAACGGAAGACTTAACGACTCATTGCATCACTTAACGAGTCATTGGCTGAGCCATCAACAAGAAGGAAGAATTGCTGGAAAAGGACCTGTCATAACACATAACGACTCGTTAGGTCCACTAGTGAGTCGTCACCACTACCAACCTAATTTCCTTGTCTATGTAGGATAGGATTTATTTTATATCTATAATTACTTTATTTAGATTTTTTATTATGGGTCCGACTTTTTGACATAGTTTTGGGTGAATTTGAAGTTCAATAAATATCTTATCTTAATTTGTTCTTGGGTTTTGAGAATTCAAACAAGCTTTGATATTTGATTGTTGGTTATTGTTGATTAATTCAAGAAGTGTGATTTCTTCTACAACTTCTTGTAAGTTTGCAATTTTGATTTCTTCTACACATATTAATCATAATTCTTCAAGGATGAGTAGATAAATCCCATAATTAGAATTTTGAGAATCATGATAAATTAACAAATATAGGCAAAACCCGTAGTGATTCTTGAATGGAATTTATGCATGTATTGTTCTTCCCTTCATTTTAATTATTTTTTAATGGTCACGAATGCTAGAACTCGCCTCATTCTAGCTCATCGGACCAAGGGGGTAATGAATGGGAAAAGGGATTAACAACAGAGATTTGAGGCTATCAACCCTCATCTAATAACTTGACCTTATTCGAGAATAGCTAATCCGATATCAAAGGTAAGGGTTAGTCAAATATACATCCGCATACGAATCAAGTTGCGTGGTGATAATCATCTATTTAGGGGACCAACCATTTAGATGAAATTAACTTACCTATATTGCATGCTAAACCAGAATAGATCACTAGTATAATAAGCCTGCACTTTTATAAAATCATGGGGAACACAATCCTAGTCAACTCACTCATTAAATACAATCAACATTAGTGAAGAATTTACTCACTACTATATACTGTTTTTACATTATTTCTTGTTACAAACCTCCCCCATAGGAAATAAGTAGACTAATAGTATTAGTAAATGTGTTAATTGAGGTCTTCGCCATATTCCTCATGGGATTCGACCCCAACCCTTGTTGGAATTTATATTTGAACATCAACTGCTTTATATCTCATCTAGAGGTGTAATTTGGGCGACATCAGACTTACGTGTTGGTCCTTTTCATTATCACTTTTTCTCCAAGTTATTGACTGGAAACATGACTTCTTCATGAATGATTTTGATCCTTTTGCCCTCATTTTCGGCTAGTACTTTCGAATTCATCCACCAAACTCTTACTTATCCCTTCTAAAGTAAGTTCATTGTGTCACCATCCTCGGGGCTAAATAATTTTCGATCACTTTCTGCCATATGTCTAGGAATGATTTTTTCCCTATACACATTTGTTATATTTTGACTTAAGTTTTGGACAGACTTGAAAAAATATAAGTTTCTATTACTTCGATTCCATATCAGTGGTGTACCTAAGTACTGTGAAAGATGGTCAGTTGATCATCCTTCGTTAAAGTTTATATTACATATATAAAAAAATATTCTAAATATATAAGTAACTAACGAAATTTCTAATTTTATCATCATTTCATTTTTTCGAATTCACACACTAATCCTTTCTTAGTTTTTAATCCCGCGCATATCCAATTGGGGGCCTGACTTGTATAGATTCACACGAAGAAATTTCATTTCGATAATAAAATACTTTGAATAAAGGCGATCTCATTTTCTAGATTCGAACACAAAATTTCTATTTTGAGATGAAGGGATAGTTACCCCACTATAACTTTTGATGATAAACAATAGTTTCTTTCTAAAGTTTGATTTTTATACATTCACAATATAATTATTTTCATATAATCAAGGCCTGAAATTTAGCTACAAATAATCATTCAAGAAATAGGATTATTAATGTATAAAATAAAATAGGCAATTTTCTTGTTTGTTATTATGTCANCCCCCAAATCTCAACGTAAGTTAAAGCTACAGTATAATTTATGGGATCGACCGAATTCAGTAATTTTGATTCAATTTTTGTCTTCAACTTAAGAAATTCATTTTATGTGTACTGATTATCAATTGAGAACTCAATAACTTAAAAGAATTAAAATTTTCAAATTTATAAACTTTAAATCTTAACTGCACCTCTGACCCCAACTCAACATCTCCTACTCAAACTTTTGTAGTACCAAATTGAAGAAGCATATTTTATTATGGAGATATATTTGATCGGGAAAATCTAGAACATGCAAAAAGGATATATCATTTATTTGAGAATACAATTTTAACTAGAGGATATTAAAATCAGAATTTATTGCCTTATTTTCCATGCAGTGCTTATATCAATTTCCCTTTCTTATGAAATAACACTAGTAAAAACTGATCAAAAATCGAAGGAAGAAAACCAATGTACAGGGTTGGTCAGATAGAATTGAGGAAAAATTGGATTTGCCTGTTAGTTATTCTATTTTTTATTTAATTTATATTTAATTTCTTAGTAAACCTTCACTATCCCTCACTTTTTCCATCGG
>JACEIK010002301.1:155880-202459 GCA_018107945.1 Datura stramonium
GTAATGCAGCGCCCCATAACGGGCGTCAGTACCACTGGTACTGAGTATGCAAAGCAACAACTGAAAATAACTGAAAGTAAATAATGAAACTGATAGTAACGGGAGAAATAAGAAAGACAGACTGAAACTGACTAGAATAGTGGGTTCAGGACTAGCCTTAACTATTCTGAAAAGAGTAGGAGTCATACCTGATAACGTGGTGTTCTACTGCCTATCTAACCATAACTAAAATAACATGACATAACATAACACAATATAAACCTTGCCTGGCCCCCATAAGCCGGAAGGTACAATCATCACAATCTATTTACCCCTACCCAGGTCATACCACATCACCTAGTAACTATAAGTAACCTGCCGATCCACTGGGTATGCAACTTGGGCCCGCTGGGCCCCTGACTATAATTGTACCTGAGTCCAGAGGACTCCTGAAATCAACACCCCGGGTGCAAGCGCTCGACGGGGGTGTATAAAGGCCAACCACGACAAAATATGGGGAAACTGGCATCCCATCTTCATCCCTAGTGGACGACATGCCACTCCATAGAGCGACGTATCCTCACCCTCTGACGGACGAGTCGATACATCTATTAACCCTGGGGCGGTGACGGAAGCTAGGTAATCCAGCCCAAAATAATACAATCAAGAATCAATTGATAGCAATGACTGTATATAATACATACTGAATCTGAGAATAATAATATAATCTCTGACATGCTGTACTGAATCTCATACTAAAGTAGGATATAACATTTCTGAAATAATCTGTTGGGACTTATGCTGTTTTACTAAGTTTCATGCTAAACACGATATGATATTTCTAACGTTATTTACTAAATTCCATACTGAGTACGCTATACTATTTCTTAAATACTCTATTGGAATATATACTGTTTTACTATACTGGGACAACTAACTTGCCGAAAGAAACTGGCTTTACATACCTCGACTATTGGATTACTGATTAACCGGCGAGGTTCTGCTAGTATTAATCTATTCTCCCCAATTGTAATCATAATCACGAAGGAATAGAATTAACTTCATTATTATACAGGAGAAAAACAATATTACATATATAACTTACTGACTATTCTTCGTCTTATCGAAGAACGACCGAAAACTCAAAATTTCTCGGAAGTCTAGAAGGGAGAAATACTCACTTCAAGCCTGGGAGTGTATTAACACTAGTTTGGAGCAATTCCAATCACTTTGACTCGACGGGTCGACGCTTCGCCGAGAAATTTTCGCAAAACTAACTCCGTAGAAATGCTCCCTGCAGCTTTATACCTTGGCACCAGAAGTTAATTTAATTTTGGACAGCGTTTGACGGTGTAATCAAACGGAAATTTATGTTAACCCTTCGTCCTCTCTATTTTCTGGTCTTTTAACTTGTGAAATATCATGAAAATGAAGAGTGAGGCCTTTATATACTTGGAGCCCGAAGCATGGTAACGTGGCACGTTGGCCATCGCGCCAATCCAGATCCGTGCCACGTTGCCCATCACGGAGGAGGGGCCTCCATGCGACGTTGCCCCTCTGGGAAGCGCGGTTTGGCCTCCTCTTTGCGAAAATCCGACTTGGCACTCGTTCGGCCTTTTCCCAGGCCCTTTTTCTGGCACGTATGGAATTCTAAAACTCTCAACCAACATGCGAATAGGCCAACTAAGTGCTAGAAACTTCCGGGGTGTAACAGGCTCTACCTATTTGAGTGTGATAGTTGGGACCACGTAAGCTCTATCGTAGTAATGTCAGTTATATAATGAGTCTCTCATTGTTCCTCATGATTTCAGTTATTCATGTTTATCACTCATGATATATATATATGTTCTAAAGTAGGTAAGATCCAATGTACAGTTTTACTTATGATTATCAGATTGCATCTTTGGGTCATTCAATTCTGTTATGATGTTTAGTTATGTTCAGATCATGATTTCAGAAAATAGCATGCAAACCCTACTCTCAAATTCCTATCTTGATTATGTTTTATATTATGCATGTTTTAAATGATTTTACTTATTCAAGCGGTTTTACTTACCTTGCAGACTCGATATATTCCATATACTGACCGCATACTCTATGCTGTGTCGTTTTATGATACAGGCTCCGATCACAAGACTCAGCCCTGTCATTAGCCAATTTCCCGGAGTTAGCATCCAGCTTCGGTGGTGAGTCCTCATCTCTCAAGGGCCATTATTTATCAGTTATCTTTATACTTTCAGTTTCAGACTTAGAGAGCTAGTAGGATCTTGCCCCATCAACTCATCAGAATTAGAGGCTTTTCAAACAATAGATTGTTCTCAGCTTCAGAATCATGTTATATATTTAGATTTTTATGTTATATTCGAATTTCTGACATGTTTATTATGTTAAGTCTTTCACTTTATTTGATTGATTTAGATGTGTGTTCATACTGTGGGTCGACATGGATTCTCTCGGGGTTCGTTGTCCTATGTCTCGATCTGGGCCTATGTTATGGTCGTTACAAACTTGTTATCAGAGTAATAGATTTTGAAGTTTCCTAGAGTGTTTAAAAGCCGCTTTAAGTAAAGCCTTTTTCATAGGTGTGAAATGTGCCACACTTATGACGAAGGGGCTACAAAATGTTTAGTAAAAGTTCCCTTCTTTCATGATCTATGTCGTGCGGTGAAATGTCTTTCTATTCTCCTAACTCATGCTATACGTGATTGCAGAATTATTCCTCCCCGCAGAGTTAACGACAAAATAAATGGGAATGGGAATATCCGCGAGGATGGCAATAGAGATGGGCACCAACAAGCCCCACTTGCCCATGAGCACCATGCACCGGAGCTAGTTGCCCATGCTGAATTCAGGCCAGCCATTCAGATGCTAGCACAGGCGTTGACCGCTCAAGTCAACCAGCAAGCAGTAGCACATGATCCGTGGAGTGGGAATGTGACGGCAACACGAGTCAGAGATTTCTTGAGGATGAACCCTCTAGAGTTCCTTGGGTCAAAGGTGGATGAGGATCCACATGAGTTTTTTGACGAGATTCTAAAGATAACCCAGGTCATGGGGGTGACTAGAGAGGAGTGTGTGGATTTGGCCTCATATCAGTTGAAGGGGGTAACTCACATTTGGTGTAAACAGTGGAAGGATAGTCGGGCAGTAGGAGCAGGCCCTATCAGTTGGGATGAGTTTCATGTTGCGTTCCTAGATCGATTCTTCCCTCGGGAAATGAGGGAGCTGAAGGTAATGCAGTTTGTGAATCTAAAACAAGGAAAAATAATAGTGAAGGAATATGCCCTAGAGTTCACTCGTCTGTCAAAGTACACCCTAGAGTTAGTGGTTGATCAAAGGGAGCGAGTGTATAGGTTTGTTCATGGGGTGACGGACTATCTAGACAAGGATTGCAAAACTGCCATGCTCCATTAGGATATGGATTTTCCTCGTATAGTCATGTACATTCAGTAGATGGAGGCAGCACATCTAAGGGAGAGAAAGGCCAAGAGGGCCAGGATAGACAACTATAGGTTCTCTCAGCCGAGACCAGGTGGTGCGCATCAACAACAGTCCCACCAGAGATCTTTATCCCCAGTATCTTTAGTGATGAGTGTGCCATCCCGACCTAGACATGACCAGAGGGGAAAAGCATCAGGTTCTAAGGGTCAGAGTAGTAGGCTCGCAGATTCCAGTATCCCAGTTTGCAATGGGTGTGGTAGAAGGAACACAGGTCATTGTTTGATGAGTAAAGGTGCTTGCTTCAGGTGCGAGAAACCTAGACATATGCTTAGAGATTTCCCAACAGCTACACAGGGCCATGATAGGGGCTGAGGCCCAGCTTCCAGTTTAGCAGCTCCACCAGCCCAGCCATCTCCGCTGGGCGCATCTACTTGCACAAGTGGCGGTCAGTGCCAAAAAAAATTCTATTCCTTAGTATCCCGCCAGGAGCAGAAGGTATTCCCAGATGTAGTCACTAGTATGTTATGAGTTTTCCACCTTGATTATATTCTTTGTTAGATCCAGGGGCTACCTTGTCTTTTGTGATGCCCTATGTGGCTAGTAGTTTCAGAGTCAGTCCCGAAATCTTGTTAGAACCCTTCTAAGTCTCTACTCTAGTAGGTGATTCAGTTGTAGCTAGACAGGTGTATAGAAGTTTCCCGGTCACAGTCCTTCAGAAAGTCACCTCAGTAGATTTAGTAGAGTTATCCATGACCCATTTTGATGTTATTCTCATCATGGATTGGTTGTTTACATGTTATGCCTCAGTTAATTGTAGAACCAGGGTAGTAGAGTTTAGATTTCAGGGTGAGTCAGTCATAGAATGGAAGGGTAGCTCAGCTGTTCCTGTAGGTCATTTCATTTCCTATTTTAACACCAGAAAGATGATCTCCAATGGTTGCATGTACCATTTAGTTAGGGTTAAGGATTCCACGTCCGAGACCCTTACTATCCAGTCTGTCCCAGTAGTATGTGAGTATCCAGAAGTCTTCTAAGATGATCTACCAGGAATCCCTCCCAAACGGGAAATTGATTTTGGTATTGACCTTCTTCCTGATACGCAACCTATATCTATTCCTCCTTATAGAATGGCTCCAGCCGAGCTAAACGAGTTGAAGGAGCAGTTGAAGGACCTTTTATATAAGGGGTTCATCAGACCGAGTAAATCCCCATGGGTTGCACCAGTTCTCTTTATCCAAAAGAAGGATGGTTCTCTTCGTATGTGTATTGGTTATCGAAAATTGAACAAGGTCACCATCAAGAAAAAGTATCCTCTTCCTAGGATTGATGATTTGTTTGACCGGCTTCAGGGTGCCAAGTTCTTTTCAATGATATATCTCAGGTTCGGATACCATCAGCTCAAGGTCGGGAGGGTGATATCCCAAAGATAGCCTTCAGGACGCGGTATGGTCATTATGAGTATGTAGTTATGTCTTTTGGACTAACGAATGCTCCTGCAGTTTTTATGGACTTGATGAACAGGGTGTTGAAGCCATATTTGGATATGTTCGTGATTGTGTTCATGGATGACATCTTGATATACTCTCGTAGCAAGGAGGAGCATGCCGCTCATTTGAGAGTGGTGCTATAGACTCTTAAGGATTTTCAAGTATATGCAAAATTCAGCAAGTGCGAGTTTTGGTTAAACTCCATAGCATTTTTTGGCCATGTGGTATCAAGTGAGGGCATAAAGGTGGACTCTGAAAAAATAGAAGCGGTGAAGAATTGGCCTAGACCGGTGAATCCTTTAGATATTCGAAGCTTTTTGGGTTTGTCTAGATACAATTAGAGATTTGGTGAAGGTTTCTCATCTATTGCATCACCCTTGACCAAATTGACCCAAAAGAAGGTGAAATTCCAATGGTCAGAGGCTTATGAGAGAAGATTTTAGGAGTTAAAGACTTGACTTACATCAGCACCAGTGTTAACCCTACCGGAGGGTACTGATGGGTTCTTAGTGTATTCTGATGCTTCAAGGATAGTACTTGGGTGTATATTGATGCATCCTAGAAAATTTATAGAATATGCCTCCAGATAGCTAAAGTTCATGAGAAGAATTACCCGACCCATGATTTATAATTGGCCGCAGTGGAATTTTCTTTGAAGATATGGCGACACTATTTGTATGGGGTCCACATGAATGTTTTTACAGACCATAAGAGTTTACAATATGTGTTTATCTAGAAGGATCTCAATCTTTGGCAAAGGAGGTGGTTGGAGCTACTCAAGGACTACGATATGAGTGTCCTTTACCATCCGGGTAAGGTCAATGTACTAGAGGACGCACTTAGTAGACTCTCTATGGAGAGTGTGGCCCATGTGTATGAGGGAAGAAAGAGATGGTGAGGGATGTGTATCAACTTACAAGGTTGGAAGTTCGGTTGGTTGACTCGACTGATGGCGGTGTTATTGTTCAGAACGAATCCGAATCGTTTTTGGTGACTGATGTAAAATCCAGACAAGATGAAGACCCCATTTTTGTAAAATTAAAGGAATCTGTTCAAAATCAGAAGGTAGAGGTCTTCTCCAAAGGGGGAGATGGTGTGCTTAGGTACCAGAGTTGGTTATGTGTTCCGGATGTTGATGATTTGAGGAGTCGGAAGTTGCACGAGGTGCATTGATCTAGGTATTCTATCCATCTAGGTGCCACCAAAATGTATCGTGACTTACGGGAAGTCTATTGGTGGAATGGCATGAAAAAAGATATCACAGAATTTATGGCTAAGTGTCCAAACTGTCAGCAAGTAAAGGTTGAGCATCAGAGACCAAGAGGTGTGCTTCAAGATATTAGTATTCCTACTTGAAAGTGGGAAGAAATCGATATGGACTTCATAATAGGGTTTCCTCGCACTCTCCGACAATATGACTCCATTTGGGTTGTGGTACATAGGATGACTAAAGCCGCTCATTTTCTACCAGTCAGAACCACGAATTTGACGGAGGATTACGCCAAACTATATATCTGAGAGCTAGTTTGATTGCATGGAGTTCCCTTGTCCATCAGTTCATATAGAGGTATCAAATTTACCTCTCACTTTTGGAGGTCGTTTTAAAAGGAACTTGGTAGCACAACATTTCACCCGCAAACGGATGGTCAAGCGGAGCAGACAATTCAGACTCTCGAGGAAATGTTGAGAGCACAGGTGATTGACTTCAAACGTAGTTGGGATAATCATTTTCCTCTCATCGAGTTCACATACAATAACAACTACCATTCCAATTTTCAGATGGCTCCGTTTGAAGCTTTCTATGGGCGGAGATGTAGATTGCCTATTGGTTGGTTCGAAGTTGGTGAAGCTACAACGATGGGGCTAGATTAGTCCATGAGTCTATGGAGAAGGTATACCTCATACGGGACAGGTTGAAAAAAAATCAAAGTCGCCAAAAGTCCTATGCTGATGTGAGGAGGAGAGAACTAGAATTCGAAGTGGATGATTGGGTGTTTTGGAAGGTGTCTCCTATGAAGGGAGTGATATAGTTTGGAAAGAAAGGAAAACTTATCCCTCGTTATGTTGGTCCCTACCGGATTGTGAAACGTGTTGGCAAGGTGCCATATGAATTGGAGTTACCCTTAGAATTAGCTTTCTTGTATCCTGTTTTCCATGTATCTCTCTTAAAGAAGTGTTTGGGGTGATCCAGCTCTAGTTGTCCCAGTGGACAGCGTCAGTGTGAAAGACAGGTTAGTTATGAGGAGGTTCTAGTGGAAATATTGGATCGTCAGGTTCGATGACTAAGAAACAAAGAAGTAGCTCCAGTCAAAGTTTTATGGAGGAATCAACATGTGGAAGGAGTTACGTGGGAAGCCGAAGCAGACATGATGGCTAGATACCCACATTTATTCTCTACCGGCTCAGTTTCAGCTTAATGTATCAGTTTTGCCCTAAAAACTCTATTTAGATTTTAAGTTCAATTCATGTGCCCAAGTTTCATTAATGTATATGGATGTATGTATGATTCATGAATTCAGTTCAAGTATGTAGTTTGAATTGGAGATAGTCATTCTGTCAGTTTTCAGCTTAAATGATCAGTATTTGAATATGATGATTGCATTTCTCTGCTTTTCTGTATGTTTTCCAATATTTGAGGATGAATGTTCCCAAGTGGGAGATATTGTAATATCTCAGAAGCCCAAAGATCAGACCCGGGAGTTGAAACAGAGAAAATTTGAAATCTGGCATCAGGTTATAGAACGGGTCATGATGTGACCCGTGGGGATAGACCACGAGTTGTGATGTGACTCGTGGTGAAGATCAGGATATGAGTTGGACTGTGGGATTCAAAGTCCCCACAGACGTGACTATGCATCGTGGTCAGACCCCATGACTCGTTGAGTCAGTCGTGGGCAAGGATGATAGGGAAGTAGAAGAAAATTGCAGTGTACCCTATGGAAGGATCCCCACGAGTCATGGTCAGTCACCATGATTTGTGGGATAGGTCGTGGTCAACAAGATGAAAATTATTTGGAATTTAGGCAGTGTAGGTGACGAGTGATGACCACGAGTCGTGGTCACCTGTAATGATTCGTGATGAGCCCTAGATGACTGTTAGGAAGTGTACAGGTGGGATAATTCCACGAGTCATGGCCTGAAATGACAAGTCGTCTAGTCCCTGATGGGGAGTGGAAGTATGTTATTTCCTGCGAATTTAGTAAGCGCTTTTCTATAATTCTAATGATCCTAAGGCCTAAACTATGTCGTTTTAAGCTATTTTCAGGGTGTATTAAGATAGGTTAAGTCATTCTAGCCTATTCTAAACCCATGCATGCAAGTTAGAGAGTAAACAAGGTGATCAAGCTTGTTCTTCTTCAAGTTTTCTTCAATTCCTATTGGGCAATCAAAGAAGTGTAAGAATCAGCTATAATCAGGTCTGTAGTTCTACGAATGGGGGAATCCGTTCACACCCATGCTCAATCCCTCTCTAATTATGAAAATCTATGAGTGGATTCTATGGGATTTTAACCCGATGCATGAAATTCCTAAATCCATATCATGGGTATGATCTAAATGTGTTTTAATTGATAAAGTATGATTCATGGGAAAGTTTTATCATGTTTTCAATTATTAATCATGTTTACTAGTTTTCCAAATTATGATGCCTATTCATGAAGGATTTATGAGAAGATGAGATTTATGATGTATGTTCAATTATGATTAATTATTGATGAGAAAAGCATGTTTTCAAGTTACCCATGTTTAAGATCAAGTTTCCAAGTGAATTATGTATTTTCAAATATGTTAAAGTATCGGGAAATGCCCATATGTTCATGTATGATTATGACTTTATGAATTTAGCTTACCACATGGTTTTTGGAGCGAAGACACCCATTTTTGTTCAGCTTATGGTATGATTTGAGCCAATGCTCCTTATGTATAATTCAGATTTATGTATTTATGATTAATCAGCTTCTTCAATAAATGATGGTTAGCTTCATTGAAAAATGATGGAGAGCATATGCATGTTTTGGGAGTAGTGTCTAGCATCGAGTAGGCTACGGGTCAGTCAACCCTGTGCCTCAGAAATATGCGCCAACGTAGGTTTGATTAGATTATATTGAGACCTCCTATGTGAGCTATCCCCTTCCCCGATTGTGCCACAAACTTAATATCGATATCATAGTATCGTCCTTAGCCCTGACAAGGCCTTTGACAGTTCTACCCAAATGAGTGTGATAGTTGGGACCACGAAAGCTATATCCGGGTATGTCGGTTAAAAGACGAGTCTCCCATTGTTCCTCATGATTTCAAGTATGCATGTTTATCACCCATGTAGTGTATATATTCTATATATGTTCTAAAGCATGTTTGATCCAATGTTCAGCTTTATTTATGACTATAAGATTTCATTTTTAGGGCAATCAATTCAATTATGATGTTATGTTATGTTGAGATCATGTTTTCAAAAAGATAGCATGCAAGCCCTACTCTCAGATCCTTATTTTTTTATGTTTTACATTATGCATGGTTTAAATGATTTTACTCATTTAAGCGGTTTTACTTACCTTGCATACTTGGTACATTCCACGTACTGACCGCATACTCTATGTTTTATCGTTTCATGATACAGGCCCCAACACTCAGTCTCAGCCCCGTCAGTAGCCAGTTCCATAGTTAGCATTTTACGCTCATTGGTGAGTCCTCATCTCCCGAGGACCATGCTTTTATCATATTTCTCTATGGATTTTTAGTTTTCAGCTTGGCAAGTTAGTTGCGATTTTATCCCATCAACTCATCAGACATAGAGGCTTTTCAGACAATAGAATGTATTTATCTTTAGATTAGTGTATTTATGATGTTATAATTATTTCATACTTCCGCTAAGATTATTATGTCAATCCTTTTGTTTAATTGATTGAGTTAGATGAATGTTCATGCCATGGGTGACTTGGAGTCTCTCGGGGCTCCATGTCCCGTGTCTTGATTCAGACCTCAGTTCGGGTCGTGACATGTGTACAAAGCTATCTGCACACCTTCACACTATAAATACTTATGGATGATCCAAGAGGTGGTCCATGATATGTGTTGGGGGTGTGTGAAAGAAGAAGCTGAGAAATCCTGATACGATAGCAGAAACAAGGTCAAGATGCTCCCAGGAGGTACAAAGGTAGAGTATAAGCGGAACGGTAGTGAGGTTGAGAAAAAGTGTAGAAGAAAGGAATTTGAGAAACCTCTGAAAAGGAGGAGGAAATGCTTGAGGGTGTCTTGAGCTGAGACTTGCGTCGTGTCGCAGCGTTAAATCAAGCACTAGTTGGGAGGCAACCCAATTTGTAATAGTATAGTTTTTTTTATTTCTTTTCATACAGTGTCATTTTTTTGGTTTTAGTGTGAAGGGAAGGGAACGTCTGAGTGCCTAAAGTTAAAGCTAAGAAGAATGTGTTGAGCTTAAGTATAGGGTTGTGTGACCCATGAATCAAAGAGACATGCTGCTAGCTAGGTCCTAGAGGGTCTCAGGGGGTATTTCTCACCTATGTCTTATTTTATTTTATAGATTCTCTAAGGATAGAGCATGACATTATGTGAGAGGTGAGGGGATATCTTCAGAAATTTTGAGGTTAAGGGTGAGTATGCCATCAAGTTTTTATTAGAAAATTTTCAAAAAAAATGGCATGTCTCATCGACCCTTCAATATTTCTTATGACGTCGGTTATTTTATGAAGGGAAGACCTTTGAACTAGGTAAATATTTTATTTTTAGGAGTAGTTATAATTTTTTTTTGGGAAAGGAACAGGCTTTTTGATGTGCCGTGGTTTTACGACACTTTCAACACTTAAAACATAGGAAAAATTGTAGGACTTAGGTGTGTTTATATGGATATGAAGTTATTTACCTTGTTTTCAGGGAAATTAATTTGAAAAGTTGGAATTTGGATAAGAAGTGCAAAAGTGCAGAAAATAGCTTGCTACAAGTCACAGTATGAGCCATACCATGTTGATACGAGCCATAGCTAGTGCCCCTAGCAGAGATTAAGAAATTGGCCAAGTGCATAGCTATAGTATGAGCAGAGTCCATGAGTCGTGACACCATTGTACATGTCATGCTATTGACTCATGGTGAGATTCAAAGAAACTGGCAACATGAAATCCTCCAGTTACGAATGGATTGCACAAGTCGTATCAGTCTTGTATGCACCATAAGACATACCCGTAGGATAAACATTAGAAAGGTTGAAATTCAGAAGTCTAGACCATGACTGCCACCTACGACTCATAGGGAGACATCACAAGTCATACCATCCATCAATACCTTAGAGATCCAGATGATGCATTCCATACTACGATTAGCAACCACGACTCGTAGCAACATGCTACGACTTATAGGTCATCAAGACATCAGAATCCCTATTAATTTAGTAAAGGATTTTATTAATTATAAATACTTTCCTTTTATTTTTCAGTATGAGATTTGATACTTTTTCATTGGATTCGTAATTTTGGAGTTTTCCAATGCTACTTGGAGAACAATATACATGAAAAACCTTGAGCAAAGTTCATCATTGTATTGAGTTTCAATGTTATTGTGCAATTGATTTGTGGGTTTCATTCCTTCACTATTGTAAGTTGTTTATTATGATTTTTCCATGATTTTTTATTTCTTGCTTGCTATTATAAGTAGCTAAAACCTCCACAACTAGGGTTGTGGGAAGCATGGTGAAATAACAACTTAAGGTTAACAAAGTATGATTCTAAACTAATATGGATGCTTGTATTGTTCTTCTCTTCATGTTAATTGATTATTAATGGCGTGAAATGTTTGTATTATCCCTTATTCTCTTCTTTATTGAATCTAGAGAAGCGGAGATTAGAAAAAAGAGAAAAAAACAAAGCCTTGAAATTAATTTTCATTGAATAACTTGAGTTGTCGTTGCAGGAGACTTAATTTGGAATTATTAATAAAGGATAGTTGAAAGCGCTCATGAGACCTAACCTGATAACTAAGTATAGTCATCTAATAAGGGTGAATAGACCAATTGGATGAATGTTGTATTAGAATAGATCATAAGTATTATAACTCGACCTAGTTAAGAAGACATAGGGAATACTTCCCTAGTTAATTGGATATCTTTATTAACAACACCATTTCACAATATTGTTACTTGATTATTTCTCTTAAAACCCCCGCTTTAGGAAATAATTGAACTAAAACTTTAAATACTAGCATTAGTCAATATCTTGACCATATTTCGTATGGGATCGACCCCAACCTTAGTTGAATTCTTTATTGACAATGACCGGTGTTATACTTCTTCAGAGGTGTAATTTGAGTTGTATCAAAAATGGCGTCGTTGTTGGGGAATACAACTTAGGATTAGATTAATTTCTTTTATTTACTTTTAGTCTTTATTTCCTCAATTATGTTTTCTTTTGTCTTTGTTTCACATAGGTTACCACATGGTGGATGCAAAGTACTTGGAGTAGTGGAAACCCCCTAGTGCCAATTGACCAAGAATTCGAAAGGACACTGAGAAGAATGATCAGTATGGAGACCCCTAAACAGATGGAAGCTAGATTAGCTCCTAAAGCTCGCCGAGTTAATGAGGCCCACCAGGCAGAGTTAACTCAACAAGATGCTTTTCAAGAGGCAGATGATGCCCAGGAGGAGGTTTATAATGCAGACGGTAATAAAAGGAGAAATAGAGGTCGTGAACCACACTAGTTCCACAGGTTTGTGAATGGCATATCAGACTCACTGGTCAAGGAGTGTAGGACCGTTATGTTGAATTGTGATCTAGATTTCTCACTATTGGTCATATCTTCCCATAAAATAGAGGTAGATCATATTAAGGATAAGGAGAGAGAGGCCAAGAGGGCCAGCATAGGTAGTTACAAATAGTTTTAGTAGAGGTCCGATGGAGGACACCGTTAATAGTCCCATTAGAGGTCATTAGCCCCAGTGCCATCATCATCTATTGTTCTGTCTATACTGTGGCGTGACTAGAGGGGTGGGTTCTCAGGCTCCAGAGGTCAGGATAGCAGGTCAAGAGAGCCCAACATCTAGGTTTGCAGCAAGCGTGGTAGAGGGCATACTAGAGAGTGCCTAGAAGGTTCAGGCATATGTTACAAGTGTGGGAAGCCCGGACATCTACTCAGAGACTATCCTTAAGCCAGAAAGATCCCTAGTAGAGATCGTGACCCAACTACTACTTCAACAGCTCCACCAGCATGCTCAACTCAGCAGGGTGCATCCACTAGTGCAGGTGACTGTCAACATCAGAACAGATTCTATGCCCTCTCATCTCGTTAGGAGCAGGAGGTCTCTCCAGATGTGGTCACTAGAATGTTACAAGTATTCCATCTTGATATATATGCATTTTTAGATCCAGGGGATACCTTATCTTTTATGACTCCTTATGTTGCTATTAGTTTCGAAGGCGGTCCCGAAACCCTATTAGAACCTTTTTCATTCTCTACTCCTGTTGGTGACTCAGTTATAACTCAATAGGTATATAGAAATTGCCTATGTAGTCCTTCAAAAAGTCACCTAAGCTGATCTAGTAGAGTTAGACATGACCAATTTTGATGTTATCTTTGGTATGGATTGGTTGCATGCATGTTATGCCTCAAGAAATTATAGAACATGTATAGTAGAGTTCTAATTTTTGGGTGAGCCGTTCCTAGAATGGAAGGGTGGTTCAGTTATGCCTGTAGGTCACTTTATTTTCTATCTCAAGGCTAGGAAGATGATTTATAAAGGTTGTGTGTAACATCTTGTTTGGTTTAAGGATGCACGTCCGAGACCCCAACTCTTTAGTCAGTCCCTATAGTGTGTGATTATCCAGAGGTGTTTCCAGATGATCTGCCAAGAGTCCCTTCCGAGCAAGAGATGGACTTTGGTATGGACCTTCTCCTCGATACACAACCTATATCAAATACTCCTTATAGAATGGTGCCAGCTGAGCTAAAGAAGTTGAAAGAGTAGTTGAAAGATCTCCTAGAAAAAGGTTTTATCAGGCCTAGTAAATCCCTGTATGGTGCACCAGTTCTTTTATTCGAAAGAATGATGGTTCTCTTAGAATGTGCATTGATTATTGGCAGTTCAACAAGGTCACAATCAAGAAAAAGTATCCCCTCCCCAAGATTGATGACTTGTTTGACCAACTTCAGGGTGATAAGTTCTTCTCAAAGATAGACCTCAGATCTGGATATGATCAGCTTAGAGTTAGAGAGAGTGACATTCCGAAGACAACATTCAAGACTAGATATGGTCACTATGAGTTCGTAGTAATATATTTTGAAATAAGAAATGCTCTTATAGCTTTTATGGACTTGATGAATGGGGTGTTGAAGACGTATTTGGATATGTTCATCATTGTCTTCATAGATGATATTCTCATATACTCTCAGAGCAAGGAGGAGTTTGCCACTCATTTGAGGATTGTGCTACAGACTCTCAAGGATCGCTAGTTTTTTGCTAAATTTAGAATGTGTGAGTTTTAATTTAACTGAGTAGCAGTTTTGGGTCATCTAGTGTCAAGTGAGAGTGTGCAGGTGGACTCTCAAAAGATCGAGGCGCTAAAAATTGGCCTAGGCTAGTTTGTCCTTCGGATATCAGGATCTTCTTAGGTTTAACTAGCTACTACGGGAGGTTTGTTGAAGGATTTTCATCCATTGCAATACCGTTGACTAAGTTGTTCCAGAAGAAGGTCAAATTTCAATGGTCGGATGCCTATGAGGAGATTTTCAAGAGCTAAAGACTCAACTCACTTCATCCCCAGTACTAACTCTATCCGAGGGTGCAAATGTATTCATTGGGTATTGTGCTGCTTTGAGGGATGGTTTTGGTTGTTTTTTGATGCAGCATGGTAAGGTCATTGCGTATGCCTCTAGGAAGCTTATGACTCATGAGATGAATTACCCAACACATGACCTAGAGTTAGCAGCAGTGGTGTTTGCATTGAAGATTTGGAGACACTACTTGTATGGGTCTAATACCTCGGTAGTGCCTAAGACTAGACCCGGGAATTTAGAAATGGGAGTTGGCTGAAATCTAGAAAATTATCACAAAACGACTCATGTAATGGATTGTTGGTTACACCAACGATCTGTAGGAGGTATTCATGGTGAGGTATAGCAGGGTCAAATTTGGGAGTAACAGGTCAAGGAACGACTCGTGGTTTGATGTCATGAGTTGTTGTTTGTGGTCGTGGTTAGACTGGTCCTTAGTCTAGGAGGAAGTAATGGGTCATAGGATGACTCGTCGTGAGTAACAATGGATCATGGTAAGTAACCTTGGGAAGGAGTAGGAAAATCACCAGTCGAGGTGACGGATGGAAACCATGACTCGTTGGAAGTGGCACGAGTTGCGGTGTGGCTTGTGGGAAAGCTCCAGGTGTAGTTCGTTAGGGGAAATAACTGAAGGATTCAAAAGAACATAGTATGGTGTAACGATTCGTCCTATCAAGTTATGGTATTAGGATTTGAAGGTAAAGAAATAACGGTGGATGTAATGGACAGACACCACAAGTCATGGTATTAAGGAACGACCTGTAGGATCGGTCGTTGTCACTACAAGTGTAGATTTTTCAGGGAATTTATTAAGGGTATTTTCATCATTCCTAAATCCTAGGGTCCTAAAATATGTTGTTTAAGGCTCGAAATGCAGTGTTTTATGAGGGAAAATTTTATCCTAGGCTCATTCATATCCTTGCATGCATATTGAAGGGGTTTAGGAGGTGATCAAGTTAGATTTCTTCAAGCTTTCCTTCAATCTGTTATTGGGCTTTCAAGGAGTGGTATTATCAGATCTTTCTCAGGTATGTAGGGTTATGAATGGGTGAATCCGTTCACACCCATGTCCAATCTTTCTCTAAAACATGAAAATTCCTAAGTTGATGCTATGTGGTTTTAACCCAATGCATGAAATTCCTAATTCTCTACATGGGTATGATCCAAATGAGTTTTTATTATAGAATTATGAATCATGGGAAAGTTTTACCTTGCTTTCCATTAAAATCATGTTTCAAGATTTGTAAATTTAAATGCCCATTTATGAGAAGTCTATGAAAGTTGAGATTTATGATAAATGTTCATGTATGCTGAGATGTTATTGATGAAAAGCATGTTTTCAAGTTACCCATATTTATAATCATGTTTTCAAGGGAATTGAGCATTTTCAAGCATGTTAAAGTATTGGGCAATGCCCACATGTTCAAGTATGACTTATGACTTATAATATGGATTTCATAATAGATCGGTTTATGACGTTGGTCGATTCATGGCCCCTTGATTCATGGATAAACGTGTATGTAAATGGGGATCAATGATGGTAATGTTTATTTGTTCATGAATTGCATGAACAATGTTTATGATTTACATACGAGTCTAATGTGCATATTTTTGAGAGCAGTGTCTAGCACTAGGTAGCCCGACATTAAAAGGACAACGACGGTGTCTCATAACTACGTGCCACCGTAGGTTCCTACTGATACATTACAATGTTAATGGATCCCCTCTTTCGTAATATCACATACTGCACGTCCCTTGCCTGGCTAGCCTGGGACGACTCTACCCACTTGAGTGAGATAGTTGGGGCATCATATAAGGCTCTACGATGATGGTGTCGGTTATGATGATTCCTCCCATTCTTCCTGATGGTTTATGCATGGTTATGTTCATATTATTTTGGATCAAGTTACGTTTAATGAAGCTTTTCTACTATTATATGATTATGACTGATATACAAATGTTTTAAAAAACCTTGAGCCTTACATTACATTATGATATTATGTTATGAGCATGATGTCCTACTATTATGAACATTTATGTATCTTAAATGTCCATTTTACTAACCTTGCATACTTGCTACATTTCACGTACTGACCGCATAGTTTATGCTGTATCATTTCATGATACAGGATTTGATCTTCAGACCCAACACAGTAATTAGCTCATTCCCGGATTAGCATCCAGTTCATTGGGTAGTCCTCATCTCCCAAGGACCAGTTGATATCAGTTATCATTTATGTTCAGTTTTCCTACTTTTCCGGTTAGTTAGGGGTGTTGTCCCGTCAACCCATCAGATATTTTAGAGGCTTTCAGACTATATGTAGTATCCAACTTTCATATGTGAAGTGCATTTTGCATTCTATGTTATGTCTTGATTATTCTTCCGTAATGTTATTATGTTGAGTATTCCGCTTCTTTTGATTGAGTTAGAGGTATTTTCATTCCATGAGTCGACTTGGAGTCTCACAGGGCTCCTTGTCCTGTGCTGTGATCCGGGTCTACGTTTGAGTCGTGACAAACTTGATATCAGAGAAATAGGTTTGAAGCCTCCTAGGGTGTCCGAGTGTCGCATTAAATAGATTCTTTTTCATGGGTGTGAATCATTCCACACTTATAATGAAGAGGCTACGAGACATTTAGGAAATGCTCCCTTCTTTCATAATCTATGTCATGCGATGAAATGTCTCCCTATTCTTCTAACTCATGCTCTTCATGATTGTTGAATCATGGCTCCCCGAAGAGTTAACAATAGGAGGAATGGAAACGGAAATGGCCATGAGGATGGAAACAGAGATGGGCACCAGCAAGCCCTACCATTCCAGGAGCACCATGCACCCGAGCTGGTTGCCCATGATGAATTTCGGGCAGCCATTCAGATGCTAGCGCAGGCCTTGACCTCCCAGGTCAACCAGCAGGCAGTGGCATATGTCCCATATGACCTCCCAGGTCAACCAGCAACCAACGGGAATGCGGCGGTGGCACAAGTCAGAGATTTCTTAAGGATGAACCCACCAGAGTTTCTTGGGTGCAAGGTGGACGAGGATCCACATGAGTTTATTGATGAGATTGTGAAGATCACCTAAGTCATGGGGTTGAATGGAGTAGAGTGTGCTGGGTTGGCCTCATATCAGTTGAAGGGGGTCGAACACATTTGGTTTCGATAGTGGAAGGATTGTAGGGTAGCCGAAACAGACCCTATCAGTTGGGAGGAGTTTCACATTGCTTTTCTAGACTGGTTTTTCCCTCGAGAGATAAGGGAGTGAAAGGTAGCTGAGTTCTTGAATCTTAAGCAGGGGAAGATGACGGTACATGAGTATGCCCTTGAGTTCACTTGCTTATCAACGTACGTCCAAGAGGTAGTGGTTGATCAAAGGTTGTATCACGCCTCGAGACTACACCTTGGACGTAACACGGTACTTGAAGTCACAAGTGACCCTAAGTCAACCCCTTGTCTATCATACACTGATATTCCTTGAATCTTAAGCAGGGGAAATGATGACGGTACATGAGTATGCCCTTGAGTTCACTTGGCATATCAACGTACGTCCAAGAGGTAGTGGTTGATCAGGTTGTATCACGCCCGGAGACGGCACCTGGACGTAACACGTGTACTTGGAAGTCACAAGTGACCCTAAGTCAACCCCTTGTCTATCATACACCGATACTGAGTAAAACAATATATATATATATATATATATATATAGAGAGAGAGAGAGAGAGCGAGAGAGAGGAAGCTTTGAAATAACAACATAAGAGCATTCGAGAAAATAAACTAGAAGAAAACACTAAAATTTAAAAAATTTGAAATCTAAAATTAACTATGTGTCTGAAAGCCTTCTAACTAATGAGTTGGCTGGACAAGCCTCAGTTAACTCTAAGCTAACTAAAATAATAACTCAACTGAAAGAAAAGCAAAGAAGCACTCGAATGATTAGGACCCACACTTCGGCTACGTAAGAAGAGGATTTGAAATGCAACGGCTAATGATGTTGAGTCTTGGGAACTCCGCAGCCGTATCATGAAATGATACAAACATAAAAGATGTGTCAGTAGTTGAATGTGCTGAGTAAGTGGGAGAAAAAAAGGATATTCGAATATAAGTCTGGAACTGAAATGACACGCAATGACCAACAAGTGTTGAACTAAACTACAGATGTAATCGAAATGGTCAAGATGACCCTTTCGATGGTCAAATATACATGCCTTAAGTCTAAAATACTGAGTCTCATTGGGACCACACCGAACCTGACATCTAAACTGAATTGAATTGTTAAAAACTGAGACTGAACTGAACTAACTAGTGGGAGAGTCTATAACCGACATATAACCACTTGAGCTAGACGTGGAGTCTGATGTATACACCCCATCGTAGGACCCAATATACATTGCCAGGGTATAAAGGCATAAACCGGTGATTACAAAAGTCTGTGGCCAATCAAGCCAAGTAATACTGTAACCTACCGTGGCAACGTAGTTCTGGGAACATGGGTGCACCGGGAACCCCACCCGCTCGCAGTTAAGTCCTACTCCCACGAAAACCTATACCGAACCGCTAAGCCGATAGCCTGCACTGGGGCCCAAGACTAGTCGTGGACATATAACTAAAAGTACCGAGTCTTATCGGACCAGATTATGAAATTGGGTTCTAAAATGGTCGAGCTACTTATCTAGAAACACGTAACTACATCAAAGAACAAACTGTAAACCGAACTAGGTCCCCGGGCTGGTCATAGCTATATATATGTATCTAAAAGTCATGACCAATTAATGGACCAACAAACTAGATTTTGAGTCTGATTCTGATAATTGGGAGGCACCACCGACCTAGAAAAGACTCAAGTCAAACTGATCAGTTGATACTTTCTGAATAGTGTTGAAGAGGGTTCAATGCTCTAACTTAACTAAACTACTACAACATTAGAGCACACAACTCATTCCAAGAACACATGAATTTCATAATATGACGAAATTTCAAAGAATTTAATGAGGTCTCATCAAACAAGGGTAAAATCATTCTTCTAAATGGAATAATTTCTCTCTCTCTCTCTCTCTCTCACACACACACACACACACATATATATATAATATGAATTACTAGGATATTCATCCCAAAACATACTTTGAAAAATAGACGGAATTTAATATGAAATAATCTTTACTGGAAATTTAGGACTAGTGTTCCTTGGCAAGAGCAACAACACCACTTATGAATTAATAAAATCATTTGAATAATATATGGATAATAACCCAATTGAAATTTATGAAAAACCAACATGAAAATCCCTTCATATTCGAAAATCTCAAGGATAAATTGATAGGGAAATTATGGGAAGATATTGGGGGACACAAGGGAAGGACAATTCCCTTGTTGAATTCCCACATATCTGGCTATGAATTCCATGAAGAAGAAGACCTGAACTGCTACGATGAAGGAAAAACCCTAACCTTGTTGAATTCCCACATATCTGGCTATGAATTCCATGAAGAAGAAGACCTGAATAACTGCAATGAGAGAAAACCCTAAGCTTGCTTGAAGGATTCTTGAGAGGAGAACTTACGGTGATTTTATGAAAATTCAGAGTGGGAATGAGGAATGAACCATTTTCCCCACTAAAAGGTCTAAAATTAATCACTAAAACGACGTAGTTTTATGCTTTGGAGAGTAGAAATTACTGAATAGCCTAGAAATTCACCAAAATCTGCCAGGTAACCCTAACGAGGGATCTAACGAGTCGTGGTCACCTGCAGTGGACCACACTGTGTCACACCTGAATATTAAATGCTAAGTTTTGTAACAAGTCGTTAATAATCGATGACTAACTGATGTGACACTCGTTAGGTGCTCTAGCCAAAAACTGATTAGGGCTGGCAATAGGGCACGTAATAAGTCAGTACAGGTGAACACGACTTGTTGTTCCCACCCATCAAGTACACTGACCAACTTATAAATTCCTCGACCCAGGCCTGACGATGAGTGATTCAACGGTCGTGGTCAATGAACACGACTCATAAGTCTCCGCTGCGTAATCGCTTCTCATTTTCAATACTTAATCCTTCTTCTCATGAGTTTTTGGGTCTCATAATGACTCGTTAGGTGAGTCGTCCTATTTCATTTATGCAGCTTTTTTCCAGATTTTCTGATTTAAGTCCCGGATTTAGATTTTTAGTTTTCGGGGTACATAGTAAGTAAGGAAGGTGTTTGTTCATGGGGTAGAGAACAATTTGGACAAAGATTGCAGGACTACTATGCCCACCAGGATATGGATTCCCTCAGATAGTCTTATACGCCCAAAAATGGACGCGGCGCATATGAGGGAGAGAGAGAGGCAAAAAGGACCCGGATAGACAACAATGGATTCTGGCGCAAAAGAGATCCTAAGTAGTGGTCACCGCCCCCGCATTCGGCAAAGGTAACCAGCCCCGCAGCCATCAACAGCCAATGTTCCATCCAGACCCAAGGGTGATCAAAGGAGTAAGGCCTCAAGTTCGAGGGACTAGAGGGGCATGAAGGAAGAGGGCATATTTTTGGCCTGCGGGAAGTGTGGCAAGAGTCATGCCTGGGTGCTTACTCTGGCCGGCAAGGGATCTGGCATGCGTTGAGTGTGCCCATTGGCTAGACAAGATGATGATAGAGGTTTTGCACAATCTACTCAGGTTAGTAGCAGCTCCAGCACGCTCAGCTCCGCACGGGGCATCCACTAGTGGTGGTGGCGGGCAGGCTGCGTCAAAATAGATTATATGCCCCCGCCTTAGCCGTGAGCGTGAGACTTCACCAGATGTGGTTACTATTATGTTACGAGTGTTTCACCTGATGTTTATTCTTTTGTTAGATCCAGGGGCTACCTTGTCTTTTGTGACACCTAATATTTCTAGTAGCTTATGGGTCAGTCCCGAAATTCTGTCAAAACCATTCTCGCCTCTATTCCCAGATCGGGATTCACTTGTAGCTATGGTGTATAGAAGTTATCCGGTCACAGTATTGTAGAAAGTCACCTCCCGTAGACCTAGTTGAGTTAGACATGATCGACTTTGATATTATTCTCGACATGGATTGGTTGTATGCATGGTATGCTTTCATTACTGTAGAACCGCGTGGAGTCTGCCGATGAGTCGGGCTTAGAGTGGAAGGGTACCCATCCATGCCGGTAAGTCATTTTTATTTCCATTTTGAGACCAGGAAATGATCTCTAAGGGTTTTGTATATCTAGTAAGGGTTAAGGATGTTGTACCGAGACCTCGACTATCTAATCAATCCCAGAGGCAGAGTCTCTTAAAGGTCTTCCTGCATGATTTTCCATGAGTTCCTCCCTAGAGGGAGATTGATTTAGTGTATTGACCTTCTTCCCAATACGCAACCTATATCTATTCCTCCCTACAGAATGGCTCCAGTTGGACATGGGTAAGAGTTGAAGGCATGGGGGCTGAAGGATCCATCAATTTTCGCCCAATGATCAGTATTTGAATATGATGATTGCATCTCTATTTTTCTCGTATGATTTCCCATGTTCAAGGATGAATGTTCCCTAAGGGGAGATATTGTTGTAATACCACCAGAAGTGCTCAAACTATACCCGGGAATTTAGAAATGGGAGTTGGTTGAAATTTGAAAAATAATCACTAACCGGGATGAAGTTGGGAGTAATGATTTATAGAATGACTCGTGCTTTTATATCACGAGTTGTTTTTGGGCATGGTGAGACTGGTCCTTAGTCTAGGAGGAACTAACGGGCCGAGTGATGATCGTGGAGTAACAATGGATCGTGGTAAGTAACAATGGGAAGGTGTAGGAAAATCTCCAAGCTGAGGTGACGGATGTAAACCGCGAACTGTTGGAAAGTGGCACGAGTCATGGTGTGGACTAAGCGGGGAAAGGTCCAGGTGCAGGTCGTCAGGGAAATAACATAAGGATTCAACGGACCGCCGCCTGGGTGTAACGACCCACCCTCACAAGTCGTGTGTTAGGATCTGAAAGTGAAGAAATCACAATTGATGTAACGTGGCCGACACCACGAGCAGTGCATACGTATCAAGGCAAGACTCGTAAGATTGGTTGTTGTCACTGCCAGTGCAGATTTTTCAGGGAATTCAATAAGGGTATTTCTGGCCATTTCAAGTTCTGTGGTCCTAACACATTACGGCTTTAAATGCGTTTTATGTGGAAAAATCTATCCTAGGCTCATTCAAACTATGCATGCATATTGAAGTGGTTTAGGAGGTGATCAGTTAGAGATTTCTTCAAGCTTTCATTCAATCTTTCATTGGGCTTTCAACTAGTGGTAAAATCGTATCTTCCCATGTTGACTCTATGGGTTTTTAACCCAATGCATGAAATTTCTAATTCTCTACATGGGTGTGATCCAAATGAGTTTTTATTAAATAATTATGAATCATGGGCAAGTTTTACGTTGTTTTCAATTAAAATCATGTTTCAAGTTTTATAAATTTAAATGCCCATTTATGAGAAGTCTATGAAAATTGAGATTTATGATAAATGTTCATGTATGATGAGATTTTATTGATGAAAAGAATGTTTTGTTACCCATATTATAATCATGTTTTCAAGGGAATTATATTTTCAAGCATGTTAAAATATTGGGCAATACCCACATGATCAAGTACACTTATTTTATGATATGGATTTCATAATTGATCAATTTATGATGTTGACTGATTCATGGGACCTTTATTCATATATAAACATGTATGTAAATAAGGATCAATGATGTTAATATTTATTTGGCCAAGAACGTATGAATGATATTTATGATCACGAGCCTAATGTGCATATTTTTGGGAGCAGTGTCTAGCACCGAGTAGCCCGGCTTTCAAAGAATTGCCGCCGGGTGTCTCATAACTATGCCACCGTAGTTTTTATTGATACATTAAATGTTAATGGATCCTCGTGATATCACATATTGTACGTCCCTTACCTGGAAAGCCTGGGACGATTCAGCCCACTTGAGTGAGATAGTTGGGCCATCATGTAAGGCTCTACCATGATTGTTTCAGCGTTATGACGATTCCTCCCATTGTTTCTTCATGATTATGCATGGTTATGTTCATATTATTTTGGCTCAAGGTTATGTTTAATGAAGTTTTCTCCTATTATTAAGTGATTAAGACTAATTTACGAATGTTTTGAAACCTTGAGCCTTATGTTACATTATGATATTTATGTTTTGAGCATGATTTCCTACTCGTATGAACTTTTGCGTATTTTAAATGTTCGTTTTTAATTATCTTCATACTCAGTACATTTCACATACTGACTATATACTTTGCGTTGTATCGTTTTACAATACAGGCTCTGATATTCAGACCCAACACCATCATTAGCTTGTTCCTCGGAGTTAGCATCCAGTTCCATTGCGAGTCCTCATTTTCCGAGGACCATGATATCGCTATCCTTTATGTTCAGTTTTCTAGACTTGCCAGTTTCATAGTGCTTTTCCATCATCCCATCAGATATATTAGAGGCTTTGAGACTATGGCGGTAGTATCCATCTGTCATGTGTGAAGTGCATTTCTCTTTCTTAATGCTATGTCATGATTATGCTTCCGTTATGTTATTATGTTGAGTATTCCGTCTTTTGATTGAGTTAGAGGTATGTTCATGCTATGGGTCGACTTAGAGCTCTCAGGCTCTTTGTCTCGTGTTGCGATCTGAGTCTATGTTCAGTCATGACAATGGGGTGCATGTGGACGTGTTCACGAACCACAAGAGCCTACAGTATGTGCTCACTAAAAGGACTTGAATTTGCGACAAAGGAGGTGGCTAGAGCTTCAAAGACATGCATGAGTGTCCATCATTTGGTCAAGGCCAATGGTGGAGGATTTTAGTAGAGTGTCAATTGAGAGCGTGTCCCACATAGAGGATGGTAGGGAAGGAGTTGGTGAAGGATTTCCATAGGCTTGCCTGCTTAGCGGTTCTTTATGTTGACCTACGTATGGTGTTGTCATTGTTCAGAATGGTTTAGAATCTTCACAGACCAAGGTCAAGGCTAGGAAAGATGAGGATCCTATCTTAGTAAAGCAAGGAATAGATCCAAAATTAGAAGGTGGAGGTCTTTTTCTCAAGGGGGAGATGGCACTTCACTATCAAGGTCGCTTACATTTCTGTGTTAAGGAATTGAGAGAGTGGATGTTGGAGAGGCTCGTAAATCTTTGAGAGTTCATCCACCCTTGCCACCACGATTTACCGATCTGGGCGGAGGTTCCGCTGGTGGAATGGCATGAAGAAGGACATAGTGGAGTTTGTGGGCTATGTCCAAATTGTCAATAAGTGAAGGTTGAGCATCGTAGACTAGAGGTATGCTGCAGGACATTTGTATCCCTAACAAGAAATGGAAAGAGATCAATATAGACTTCATTATTGTGGTTTCCTCATACACGCGATAGTATGACTTATTTGGGTGGTTGTAGAAAGGTTGACCAAAGCAACACATTTCCTACCGCAAAGACCACACCCGCCGAGGACTATCCTAGATTGTACATTGAGAAGCTTTTTTGATTGCACGGAATTCCCTTGTCCATCATCTAAAATAGAGGTACTCAGCTTACTTGGCGCTTGAGATCGTTTCTAAAAGGGCTTGGTACTCATGTCAAGCTTAACACGTCTTTTCACCTATAAACAGATGGTCGTGCCGAACATCATTAAAAATTCTTGAGGACATATTGAGAGCATGTGTGATTGACTTCCAAGGGTAGTTGGGATGATCATTAACCTCTCATTGAGTTTTCTAACACAACAATTACCACTCCAACATTTAGATAGCTCCGTTTGTGGATCTCTATCGGCGGAGGTATAAATCACTTGGTTGTTGGTTTGAAGTGAAGTAGGCCATGTTGATAGGGCCGATTTAGTTCATGAGGCCATGGAGAAAGTTCAACTTATTAGGATAGTGAAAATAACTCACAGCTTGTAAGGAAGTCATATGTATGTTAAAGCGGAGAGGTTTGAGTTTGAGGTTAATGACATTGTGTTATTGAAGGTGTCTCCTATGAAGGAGGATAAGGTTCAGAAGAAACAAAAGCTAGTAAAATATGCTGGTCCTTAGGACTTAAGATGAGTTGGCAAAGTGGCATACGATTTGGAGCTACCGCTGGTGTTAGCTTCGGTACATCCAATTTTCCATGCATTCCTATCGAACAATTGGAATTGATGACCCGCCCTTAGTTGTCCCGTGCAGAGAGCATAGGTATGAAGGATAGGCCTACCTATGAGGAGGTTCCAGTTGAGATCCTTGATCATCGTTCGAAGTTAAGAAATAAGGAAGTACCTTCAATGAAGGTTTTGTGGAGGAATGAACTTGTTGAGGGAGCTGGCGTAGGAAGCTGAAGCGTATATGATGGCTAAATACTAGCATCTCCCTTTCGCCCAATTTCAAGATATGAGGTAATAGTTTTTCCTTAGTACTCTATGCAGCTTTCATGTCAACTTCATGTCCATCAGCCTTTCATGTTTTAGCATGTATGTGTGTTTAACGGATTCACTAAGTCATGTATTTCAGTCGGGAGACAATCACTCATTAGTTATTAGCTTCAGGATGTTTAGTATTTAGGATTTAAGTTCTTTCCCCAGCTTCTTTTCAGATGCTTAACCCACATTCGAGATGAACGCTCCTGGCGGGGTGATAATGCAATACTCCCGAATATCCTTTAAGATCAGACTCGAGGATTGAGATAGAGAAAATAGGAAAATCTGCACCAAGTCATAGAATGAGTCCTTCCGTGACTCGTGGTGTGACTCAATCGTCAGCCGTTTACCCATTAAGTGGTTCCTGTGAATAGGTTCCTTTTCTTAGGCAGTGTCAAATAGAATAGACGACAAGTTTTCATGACTTAATGAATCGTGGTATAACCCGTCAAGTGGGTACAGGGTAAGATTGTAGTGTTGGTAACGGGTTGAGGGGATGAGTCTTCATGACCCTAATGACTCATTAAGTTGGTCAGTGGGGGGTGAAAAAGGTTAGTAGATTACAAATTTTCAGTGGAGTGTGATGATAGAGACAACGAGTCGTTAGAGAACCTAATGACTCGTTACGGCCCCACGGTGATTGGCAGTATCATTTTTCCCATAAATTAGTAAGGGGATTTTCATAATCTCTAAGCCCTAATTCCTAAACTATGTATTTTAATCCCCGAAAGGAGTGTTTTAAGGGGAGTTTAACCTATTTTAATTCATTAAAAATCCTAAGTGCATACAACATTTAGAAATTCCTTTCGAATCATCAAGCTTGAACCTTATCACCCTTCCCCAATTCTCTTGGTCTTTAAAAATCAAGAAGAGATCCAGCTTACCCAGGTATATAAGTACAGTGAATGTAGAGTTTTCTTTCACTCTTGTGCCCAAATCTCTCCCCTCAATTTGATGAATTCAATTCTTAGTTGCTTGAGGATCTTATTGGGTTTTAAAACTCCAATTCTATGAAATTCTCTATGATTTTAATGGGTCAATTACATTCATGCTCCAAAGCATGTTTTAAGATTCATGTGCATATTTTAATATAAAAAATGATTTTCTTCAGGTTTTATAATTTTGAGTTTTAAAAACTATTCCCTTACTATGCATGTTTAATGAAAAGCTGTTTACGACTATGATTAAGTATGATGAGATACATAGCATGAATGAATGTTTATGAATTACCTATGTATGAATCTATGAATTTGAATTATAAAGCTCATATCAAGTATGCATGATTTTAATATTTGGGAAAGCCCACACATGTTAAGTATGTTTTTATGATTTAGCCAAGGATAATAAGATCATCTTATCATATATTTTAGAGCCAGACCTAATTATAGCTTATGATATGTTCGAGTCAAGATTCCCATGTTGAGATGTTGAATTATGAATGTGGTTGTAATTTCAGCTTCATTGAAAAATTATGGAGAACTATGATGCTTTGGAGTAGTGTTCAGATCGAGTAGGCTTGGGGTTCCAAGGCTGTTGGTCTCGTAACTATGCACCAATGTAGGTTTATATATAATTGCTTGGGACCTCTTAAGAGAGTTTTCCTGCCCATAAGGGGCCTTCAGCTTGGATATATCATGGTATGTCCTTAGCCCCAGTAAGGTTTTGGCTGGCTCTGCCCACTTGAGTGGTAAAGTTAGGTTATCAGCAAGCTCTATCGTGATGGTGCTCTTACAGACAAGTCTCCCATTGTTCCTATATTTCAGTTATTTATGTCTGACTATGATAGCTGTCTTATAGCAGGATTGACCGAATGATCAATTTACGAGTTATACTTATGATTTCAGCTATACAAGTCATATGACAACTATTTTACCTTGGCCATTCCTATTAAGATATTATATTCACTTATAACTATATGTGTTTCTTGTATTTGTATTTCAACATGCAGTGTTTACTCTCCTGATCTTGTGATTTATGTTTATATGCATGATTTCTGTTAACATTTACTCACCATGTTTTACTTACCTTGCATACTCATACACTATGCACCATACTGCGGTGTATCATTTAAGTGATACGTCCGGACAAGCCAACCAATTCCATTATAGTCCACTCTTCCATAGCTATCTTAGTTTCCCCATCGTTAACCTCATTTCCAGGACCTTCAGTTTAGTGTTGAGTTAGTAATATATTTAATTTCAGAACTTAGCGAGCTAGTTGGGGATTTTGTCCCATCAAATTACTCCATGTTAGATCTATAAGACAATATGTAGATTTTCCGTTGGTTTGAGTGTTGACTCTGCCTTACAATCGTTATATTTAGACTTTTGCTAATTCAAGTTTTAGTTATCAAATTCCACTTGATGTATGTTATCAAATTCTTTAGTTATGTATGTTCATGTCATATCGACTACGGGGTTTCACCATGGTTCTAGGTCCCGTGTTCGATGCAGGGTCCCAACTCAGTCGTGACAATTCTAGTGAAACTGGAATTTGTGGAGGATGGCCAAGAGGAGGAGGATGAGCAACCTATCTATAGAAAGCTACACAATAATATGGGTAAAGCAATGCTTGGAAGATTTATAGAGCAGGGTTTATCTTCAACATCAAAGCTAAACCCGGCAGGAGTATTCAGAAGGAACCCTAGATCACCGGGGCATTGAACAGGAGTGAGATGAAGTGGATATTTGAGCTATATGAATGGCACTGGATGGCAAGAACCCTGATAGCTTCAGCACCGACATGGCCACGAATTTTATGCCATTACTTGGCTACCATGGAGCATCATACCCAAAATGGATAGAAGGTGAAAAAGATCAGCCCAAGCTGGAGAGCAGTAGCTTGGGGGAGAGCTGGGGACACCCAGAGAGGACCATTGCCCAAATGTTGTACGACCCAGATCATCAGGCTCCAACCAAATTACTATTGAGTTTAACCACCACATGGAGACCCCGAAAAGGATCAAACAGCTTGAGTGTTGAGGATCGACAGCAGACATGTAAGTGGCTAGCTAGTGTTATTGTTGAGGTGAGAAGGAGGAGATGACTGGGTGACTAGTGGATGACAGGCTCAACAGCTTCCCCACTCTCATCATGCTTGTGACACTGGTCCGCAAGTTGGCACCACAGGAATGAGTCAATTCTAAGCACAAATAGAGCAGGTTTAGTGGTTGAATAATGTTAGGGTATTCTATTAAAATTTCAAATCATAGCTGGGGAAATCTTAGGATAGAGCTTGCATTGGAGCACCACCATCCCTTCCCGAGCTCGTGTATCGGTTGTGTGGAGTCCGATGTCGTACTATAAAAATTGATGATTGTACCTTGAGGTACGCTGGAAAATAAATATCAGACTTATCTGTGATGAGATAAACTCGTGGGTCGGGTTAGAGCATACCCAGCATTCCTGGCATCTGGATAGCATTGGGCCGAGTATGATGACCCCACGACGCTGAGCAAAGTGAGATTACAACTACTAAGGTCGTACACAAAGATGCTCCTAGCACATCATTCACTTCACCACCGATTCATTCTAGGAAGCCAGGTTTTGACTGGATAAAGGAAGAAATTCCTGTGATCTCCTGTAGAAGATGGCCCATGTAGTCAATTACGTAAAAGAAGGTCAATGTCATGATGGAGAATAATAATCCATGGGTGAGGGTAGAGATTGATGAGGCATCCAGAGCATTGTATACCAGGGTCTGCAGTTTTGAGCTTCCACTCAATGAGCATTTAGTGAGAGATGCGATGTGTAGAGACAAAGGAATGAGTTGGGCACACTCAGAGTGAGGTCACGTGAGTTATCATCTTGATAGCCAGCCATATTACCAACCTCAACCATCAGCATTGTTTGAGGATGAGAGACTGATGAGGAGCTAGATCTAGTGAGGTTCTATAGCCATGGGCCGACCGCTGGAGATAAGTAAGCGAAGGTCAACTGGGAAGATGGATGAGGAGACCCCAGGGAAGAGGAGGAAGAGAGCAAGGACGGAGCACAGGCGAGCAAAAGTAGCTAGTCAAAGTCTTATGACCAAATATATGTCTGAGCTACTAGAGAGAGCAGAGAACTAGTTTGAGGAGCTTAGTTATTGTGCCTAGAGCCTTATGAGCGGCAAGGGACCCATCGGGTGAGCCATATTAAGCTCATAGAACCACTAAGGCTTTGCAGGAGACTGGGATTACTGAGGGGGTAGGGAAACCCCCCATCACCACCAGACCACTGAGTGACAGACACCGGTAGCGCTACGGATTAAGGCAGAAAGCTAATACACTTCACTATTGAGGATGACAGGAGACTAGAGTGCCATAGTATGTCCCTTCCTGGCTTTCACTTTACTACTTGGGGACAAAGAATGATTTTGAGGGGAGGTGTATTTCGTTTTATTCATCCGAGGATTTTTATTGTTTCATTTTTTCCTCGAGAATCTCTATCTAGTAGTACCGCATGTTTAGGATATTTTCTGTTTAATTAGAAGTGATTTAGCAGTATTTAAATGAGCCAATAAAAAATGCAATGTGTGTTTGATTTTTTGTACTTTCTAAAAATGACCTTTTTAAAATTTTTGTGATTAGCTCGTGTGCTTGACTGCAAAGCATGACTAATGTGGATTGTTTTTGGCATTTGACAAGATTAGAATGATTAAGTGTAGTAGAAGCATGTGAAGGAACCAACAGCAGTGGACATGCTTCCTTATTGAGTAAGTAAGGTCTTTGTTTAGTTCAACACTATGTAGGTGATCCAGTACGTGCCTGGTTAGCCTTTTCTTAGGTTGAGGATAGTTAGTTTGTGCCATCATAGACCATTTTTGAGTTACCCCACTTTTAGTATAAATTGCCTAACCAAATGAAATAAGTATCCCTTCATCCCATGTTTGAGCCTAAATGACTCCTTTATTTAATTATACCATTCAACTTCCCACTTTTTTATAATGAACCTATTTTGACCTTGGTCCCTCCTTGGACATTGTGATCCTGAACTCAGCAAAATGCCAAAGTTGATGGTAGTTATTATAGGGTGTATTAATTGTGAGGGAAATAAAGGAGAAATTTAGTAAGTGAAAAGTTGGGTGGTATGAAAAAGTGAAAATAAATTTGAAAAAAAGTGAAAAAGAAACCACACCAACAAGAAAGATGAAGGGGTCAAAATGGGAAAGCAGGGAGAGCAAAGGAAAAAGGTAGATGTGGAGCCGTAGTATGTAGTGCCGCTAGCTGGGTGCTCTAATCCATTGCTAATATACCCATCCTCGCTTCACACAAGCCAATAAAATCCCTTATACTAATCCTAACCCACTGTCCGAAGAACCGTAGTAGAGAAAATAATGGGCAAAGCCTACTATCACATGCATGTGTTTAAACTTTTATAAGAGTGAGAGCTTTGCTAGTCCCAGTTTCTTATATGCATAATGGTCAGAGTGTTTGAGATTTCACTTGTTAGAGGGTACATGGATTGTATTACACACTGCCAGTTGTCTGTATAAATAGCATTATTGATTGCCCGCTGTTTGTTAATCATTTAATGCCATTTCTAGACCCTTTGTGTCATGAGTTGTAGTTGCATGTGTATACAATAGTCTTGGTTTTGAGTGTTTGAATGAAAATTGGTGTACAATTGATAGTGGTAATGTGTGCAAACTTTGGACATTGTTAGCTATGAGTCTTCGTTTACATTTTAGTTAAGTACTGTATTTGTAGTAGTGTTTTGTTTGCCCCGAGACATGTAAATGTTCTAAGTTGAGGGTGTATAGCGTCATGGTTTTACAGCACTAATACTTAAAACATAGGAAAAACTGTAGACTGTATTTGTTTATATGGATATGAGGTTCTTTTACTTTGTTTGGGAACTCGCCCAGAAGTTGGAATTTTGGAAAAGAAATGCAAAAAGACAGAAAATGACTTGCATGTCACACTACGATCCATACAATATTTGTACGAGCCGTACCTGGTGCCCATAGAAGAGATTCAGAAATTGGCAAGTGTATCGTGGTACGAGCAGAGGCCATGAGTAGTGCCACTCTGACTCGTGATGAGATTTAGAGAAATTGGAAACATGACATCATCTAGTTAAGAGTGGATTGCATGATTACATTAGTCTTGTATGAACAATATGACATACCCGTAGGATAATCATCAGCAAAGTTGAAATTCAGAAGTCCATACCACGATTGCCAACTCCGACTTGTTAGTGGCACATCACGAAATGTACTCATCTACCGACACACCTAAGAGATCCAGATGCTACATTCCATATTATGATTACAGCCACGCCTCATAGCAACATGATTTGACTCGTAGGTCATCCCCCATCAGAATCCCTATTAATTTAGGAAAAGATTTCATTAATTGTATAAATACTTTCTTTTTATTTTTCATTAGAGAGAGATACTTTTCCATTGTATTAATGCTTTTGAGTTCCCAAGTATACTTGGATAACAATATGCATGAAAATCTTTGAGCAAAGTTCATCATTGTGTTCTTGAGTTTCCACCCAAGTGACAGTGCAATTGATTCATGGGTTTTATTCCTACATTATTATAAGTTGTTTATTTTTATTTCTTCCATGATTTTTGGACTTTTAAGCTGCAATTTATGTGAGTATCTAAACCTCCACAACTAGGGTTGTTTGAACCATGGTAAAATAATAAACTAGGGTTAACACAATATGATTCTAAACTAGCCACGGATGCTTGTATTGTTCTTCCTCATGATAATTATTTCTTAAAAGTGCGCAATGTAAGGATTGGGCCTTTACTTTCTTGAATCTAGATAAGTACAAATTAGAAAAAGAGAAAACAACAAAGCCTTTAAAATTAATTTTCATTAATTAACTTGAGCCGCAGTAGCAGAAAAGTTAATTTTGGAATTATTGATAAAAGGTTGAGTTGAAAGCGCTCATGAGATTTAACTCAATTGAGTATAACCATCTAATAGTGGCAACTGTAACCGTTTGGATGAACATAGTTTATTAATTCTACAGGCTAAGTATTGGAATAGATCACAAGTGTAATAACCCGACCTAGTTAAGAAACCACGGGGAACACTTCCCTAGTTAATGACATATCTTTTATAACAACAATTCATTTCACAATACTGATACTTGATTATTTCTCTTAAACCCCTTAAGGAGACAATTAAATCAAAAGTGTAAATACTAGCATTAGTCGATATCTTTAACATATTCCTGTGATTGTGTCAAGACCCGAGGCTGGACCGTGGATCGACACATGACCTAGAATGCATGAATGGCTCCAAGCTAAGCCATTGTACATACATAGCATGACTTAAGAGCATAATCATGAAAACAACATAAGCATGAATAAACGAAAACTAAATATCATAAAGCGTAAACAAAAAATGATAACATCACGATGCCGAGTCACAAAGCCGAACATACTAAGTCTACATGACTGGTGCCTCTACTATTCCGATGAGATGTTGGGACTAGCCCCCAGCTAACTCCAAGTCTAAAACTAAACTGACATAACAAAATAACTAAATGAATGTGCTCAAATGATGAGGACCACACCCAACAAATAGACTGAATTGGACTAGTAGAGCGTGGATCAATAGTGCTACTGAGTCTAATTCATTTCAAATCTATATCATGAAATGATATCGCACAAAGTATGCGGTTAGTACTTGGAGTGTACTTAGTATGTAAGTTAAGTAAAACATGCTTAGTAAGATGCTAATTGAAATATTGAATATAAATCAAGAACTTTCATGAAAGTAAGGACTGCATGCTAAAGGCCGTGTATCTCAAATATACATAATCATGTTTCATCATAAACTAAACATACGACCCAAGATTTAAACATAGAAATCATATGACTTGTCATGCTTGAAATCGTAAGAGAAAGCTCATAAATTGATCGTTGAGTCAAATTTTTTGTAAAACATAATATCACAAGTCATGAACATAAGTAATTGAAATCATGAAGAATAATGGGTAATTCATCATACGTACAACCACCATGTATGAGCGCATGATGATCCCATGTCTTGCCCGCATGGAGGAGAGCTATCCTAAGCCTTGCAAGGGCAAAGGATGAATGTCATTTGTTATCATGGTGTGTGCCCTTCTTGGGTAAAGGGAAGCACTCTTTGAGAGGTGTGTGAATAAGAATATATCCTACGTTGGCGTGCGCTAGAGACCGGGTCCCCTAGAATCCTTAACCTACCGTGCCAGACACTACTCCCAAATCATACATATTGCCTATAATCATATTCTCAAACATAGATTAAATCTAAATATTGGGAAGTCGACTCCAAATCTCTTTAAAACTAAGTCATGTAGGCCTGGTCAAAATTATGACTAACTTGCATGGGCTTTCCCAAATCATGAAATCATATATACTTGAAATAAACATCATAGTTCAAAATCATGGAATTACGATGCTAATAATTCATAAACATTCATGTATGCTAGATAACTCATCACGCTAGAAATCATGGAATCATAAGCTTGAATTTCATAAACTTGTATAATAGGGCATAATTTCTAATAACTTGAAATTCATAAATCGATAATCAAATTGAGAGTAATCTTCCCATTAGTCTTAAATCATTAATTAAAATTGAGAGTAATCTTCCCATTAGTCTTAAATCATTAATTAAAATAAGGGGGATTCGACCCATACATTACATAGATAATTACATAAAATTGGGCTAAAACCCTAGAATTTCAATACACTTGATTAAGGACTTGAATTCATGAATTAGAGGAGAAATTGGGTATGAGAGTGGAAAAAATTCAAAGGCTGATAGATTGAACCTGCAAGGAAAGGAAATAGGCTACAATTCATGGCCCTCATACAAGGGTAACTTGATTCCTACAGCTTTCCTTGATCACCCAAGAAGATTTGGGGAAGAAATTAATAAGAGCCTTAACTTGATTCGAAACTGATTTGGAATTCAAAGCATGAATGAGAGAATAATGGCTTATGATAGGTTAAACCTCTAAAACACTTTAGGAAGTTTTTAAATGATGGCCATTAAGGAGTTAGGAGCTTGAGCTTACAAAAATACTCCCTGGGAATAACTAATTAAAAACCGACTGTCAGGAACCATGAGGCGTGCCACGAGTCGTACCCACAAGCAACGACATGTAGTTTCCTTTCTGTTGTTACTCCATTATATTTTCCAGGCTCACTATTTTCTTAAACCATGGCCTCACAATGACCTATTGTTTCCCACAACGAGTTGTACCATAGTCATGGTTAGGGTCTCCATCCCATCGCATAACTCGTTGTTTCCTACAATTAGTCATGCCATGACCCATCTTTTCTCTAAGCTTGCCACTAAAAAAATACTACTGCACTTTGCCATGACCAGTCACACCAAATTACAAGTCGTACCTTGACTCGTTACATCAACTCACGACTTGTTCCATGAGTCATAACCTGCTGGTTGGGGAAAACTATTGGGTCACCATGACTTCCTCCTACAACCCATACAATGGAACAACGACTCGTACCACGAGTCGTTCTAAGAGAAAAATGCAGATTTTTCTGTTGAATCTGCTACATGCCTAGGGCTTGGTCGTAGGGACTTTTGGGATGTTTCAATATCTCCTTCTGGGAACATTCATCCTCGAATGTAGAATAAGTATACCGTGAAGAATGGTGAAGGAAATAAAATTCCAAAACTGAACAACTAAAGTTAAAATCTAATAGAGTGACTGATTTATAGACTGATATATAACTAAAACTGAATTCATGTATACATGCATGCAATGACATGAATGTAACTTAAAGACATGGCCTTTACACGAAACTGAATAGAGTACTAGGGCGGAAACTAGTACCTCATGTTGGAACTGAGCCAGAAGGGAAATGATACGGGTATCTAGCCATCATAGCTGCCTCGGCTTCCCACACGCCTCCCTCAACAAGCTGATTCTCCACAAAACCTTTTACCGAAGTTACTCTGTTCCTCAACTTTCATACATGACAATCAAGGACCCTCAACCAGAATCTCCTCATAGGTAAGGCTATCCTTCACACCTATTCCTCTAATGGAACATTAAGGCTAGGTCACCAATGCATTTCTCTAACAAGAGATACATGGAAAAAGGTGCAATTTGTAGGCCAACTCTGTGGGTAGCTCCAAGTCATATGCCACCTTGCCAACTAGCCTCAAAATCCTATAAGGACCAACATATCGGGGACTAAGCATTCCTTTTATTCTGAACCTCCCTCGTACGGGACCCTTCATGGAGATAATTTCAAAACATCCATTCACAACCTCAAACACAAGCTCTCTTCTCCTAACATCCGCGTACGACACCGGATGACTTTAGGCTATTTTCAACTTTTCTCTAATAAGCTGAACTTTCTCCTGGCCTCATGAACCGAATCCTTCCTATATCAACGTAGCCTCACCTACCTCAAAAACCATCTAATAGGCGATCTACACCTCCGCCTTTAAAGAGCCTCAAACGGGAGCCATCCAATGTCGGGAGGGTAACTATTATTGTAGACTTGATGAGAGACAAGTGATTGTCCTAACTACCATTGAAATCAATCACACAAACTCAACATATCCTCAAGAGTTTGAATGGTCCACTGGCCTGACCATCTGTCTGCGGTGAAAAGTGGCAGAGCTTCACTCCGAGTGCCAAGGCCCCTCTCGAAATGATCTCTAAAATTAAGAGGTGAACTCAACTTATAAAATGGTGGACAAAAGAACTTTTGCAACCTAACTAATTCCTTAATATACAATCTAGCATAATCCTCGGCTGAGTCGGTAGTTTTGACCAGTAGAAAATGGGCTGATTTGGTCAACCTATCACAATCACCCAAATAGTGTCAGTGACTGCTGGCGTGTACGAGGCAAGCCTGTAATGAAGTCCATATTAATCTCCTTCCACATCCAAGTAGGAATACTAATGTCCTAAAGCATACCTTGAGACCTTTGATGCTCGACCTTCATCTATAGGTAATTAGGACACTTAGCCACAAACTCCTCTATGTTCTTTTTCATGCCATTCCACTAATAGACTTCCCGTAGATCACTGCATCTTGGTGGGAACCAGATGGACAGAGTATCGAGAGCCATTAGCCTCACTCAATATCAGCTCTCTCAAGTCATTTACAGCGAAGCACACAATCTGCCTTGATATTGAAGTACACCATCTCCCCTTGGAAGCAAACTCTCCACTCTTCGATTCTCAAATGCCTTCCTTCGCTCATTAGGATAAATCCCTCATCTTGCCTAGCTTTAACTTCCATCACCAATGAAGTTTCCATCACATTCTGAACAATAACACCACCATCTATAATCTATTAGGGCAAACCCCAAAACGATCGCTTATGGACATCCTCTTCACCAACCACTTTCTTCCATTCTCGACATGAGACACACTCTCAGATAGCCTATTAAGAGCATCTCGCTACCTACATCGCCTTGCCCGAATGATAAACGACACTCATGTCATAGTCCTTGAGAAGCTTTAGCCATCTCCCTTGTAGGGTAGCAAATTCAGGTTCTTCTGGGTAAACAAGTACTGAAGGTCTTTAGGTCCAGAACATATCCACATGCACCCTATACAACTAATGCCCGATAAATCTCAAACTCACACTTTCCGACAAAGTATGAAGTGGACGTTGTCAATAAAGAATCCAATAAAGTTGCTGAGTCGAACCTATAGGAAATATGAAAAGGAAATAGAAGAACACTATTATTTAAGCTTTTAAGTAAATTATCTCCTAAAAGGGGGAATTTGTTAAAGTAACAAGGGGTTGGTTGAGAACGAATGTTGATTCCAAATAAATGCAAAATTTCTAAACTAGGGGTAAGTGTTCCCCATGGATTCATATAACTACTTAGTGTTTACACTTGTGATCTATCTCAATAATTACTTGTAGAACTGATAACTAGGTTCATCCAAACGACTAGCTCATCCCTATTTGATGACTATACTCAATCACAAGGTGAGGTCCCATGAGTGATTGGAAACTAACCCCGTTATTAATATGTTCCAAATTTAACTATCTTCTGACCAAACTCAAGTTAATACAATGATCATAAAAATCAAAGCTTGGTTGTAATTTTCCTAATCTCTACCTCGCTAGGCTAAACCAAGTAGAGAATTAAGGAAAGTCCTAACATTGCACACCATTAAGAAATATTAAAGATGAAGAGAATACAATACAAGCTAAGCTTAGTATTAGTTTACAATCTCGTTGTGCAAACCCTAGTTCGTTAATTAACCATGGTTCCCACAACCCAAGCTGGAGGTTTTTTCCTCTCATCATTATAAGTAAATTCATAGCATTCAGAGACAAAAGCATAAATTAATACCTACAATGATGATAGGAAGAAACTCACTTGATTGTTGCAAAAATAAGGAAGAACATTTAAACAACAATTGCCTTAATGTATTTCTAACTTCTAAAGTGTAAGCTATAAATTGTCTAAAAGTTGTCTCCAAAAATTCACACTTCATTACATAAAAATAAAGGGTATTTATATTAGTAGATTTATGCTCTCTGTTCCTTCAGGGATTTTATTTGAGATTTGTAGCTCCTTTTCCTAGTTGAAGTTGGATTGAGATGTTGGCATCCCTAATAAGGCTGGCGCGCGCGCAAGTTATCATGCCACACCGGTTCCGCATCACGCCACACTGGTTTCGCATTGCGCACCTTATCGCGCATGAATGCCAACACCTCGCACCTCTCCTCGCAATGTAGTGCTAGTGCCTCGGCACCTCATTGCTCAAAGGCTCGCGCGCCGCGCTGATGGTCGTACAGTTGTGCCAGTGTAGAGCTATGCCGTGATGTTTCCTTGTTCATTCCAACTTATTCACACATTCATTCCAAAAGCCTTAAATACATCCCAAATCCATCACTTTTACTCCTGAAAGCATCTAATCATGTGTTAGCTCTTTCACAAATATATATCATAAACACATGAAAACATTGATAATTTATTCTCAAACATATTAAAGTATGGGCAAAATATGGATAAGAAGTGCGTAAATACACCTTCATCACCACCCCACACTTAAGCTATTATTCATCCTCGAACAATCTACTACTTCCCTTGTCAAATTTAACCACAAAATTCATCCTATGAATAGTTCTACTTGTACTTAGGATCATGAGACAAATCAATAAAGCTCAAATAATTCACTCATGCATATAGGGATTAACATTAAAAATGTCAAAGTTCGAAATTACTAGCTTTTTGAAAACTAACTTATCAAGACATATTTTCAGCCAACATTAATCATATGTAATTTAGCAATCAAGATATGCCAAAGTCTTACCATTGTGCCCCATACAATTTTGAGAGATATCCTTTCTAACACAAGATAATAAATAAATATAAACTTGGGCATAAATAAAATCATTTTTGCTCACTCTCCCAAAGAACTCAACATGCATACAAAAGACGATCCATAGGATTGCCCTTGGTCTAATACTTCACTAATATAGAATTTTGAGTCAAGGATTAATTAGTACTTAAATTTGGTGTTTAATGTACAAGGGATAGGTATGAACCATTTTGACCAAGATAGTGACTAATCTTCCTAAGCACATTAATATTTCACAACACTTCACCTTTTTAAGAACATTGTTCAATCTCCTAATTTTTCTTCTTCTTATACCTCCTTTAATTTCACTTTCACATTAGGTGACTAGTGTAATTTTCTTCAACATTGAGCTCATTCACACATTTTTTCATCATTATTTTTCAAAGTTCTTTTTGTTTTCCACTAACATCAATCCTCCTTATTTAGCAAATTTCACCATTTTCTTTCTTCTAATTCACCATATATTTTTAGCTTTTCCTTCATTGTCTAAAGCACTTTTTATGCCAAATTTTCACCTAAATTTCTAGAGTCATTTGGATCAAATACAAGTCAATAGAACAAAACAGATTTCTGCTTGTAATATGGCTTATCAAAAGAATAGGCTAAGGCTCAAAATAGATAACTAGGATAATTACAATCAAGGTAGGTAAAATAGGATAAAAACAAGGCTACCAAATAAACGCCTATATCACTTCCTAGATCCATCATTCTTTTTTCGCTTTGTACATGACTCACTCTTTCACATCGAGCGCGTCCGCAAGTGGCTGGTCAAAAAGTAATATAGTGGCTCTTTAAGAACCGAATGTCGGAACCTAATGTAGACCGACCCATTCTCTAATTATCCATTTGTAGTGTGGTCTTAAATACCTAAAGTGTTGGACAGACATTTTCGATTGAGAATAATTAAGTCTAGGTTTGGTCAACGAAATATTTTGAAATTTCTCTAGGAGCAACATAGAGTTAAACCAGATATAATCAAGTGCGATACTATAATTTGCAATGGGTTAAGCATGGAACTACAATTGTTATTTCACATAACTGGAATTGCATGTTCATGGTCTGAGTCCCCTAAACACGACAATCTAGCCTCATTAACACAGAGTGAGAATGCTAATTTCTAGTCGCGGGCAATCAATTATGTTGTGGTTTACGGGGAAACGATTAGGACTTTCGTGCGTCTAACCATTTAACTCAACTTAGCCTCACAACTACTTTCTTGAGTGGTGATGTGACAACCGAGAACAAAAAGTTAGTATTTTATCCTAACACAAACTCTCCCGAGATACAAACATACCCTCACATTCTCATGTCCTGACCTAGGTAATGCTTTATCAAGCTATTACCCAAGCTAACAACATGCTTTCATGGCATTAACACAAACAACCAACAATCCAGAATGCAAGACGAAAACAATAATCAATAACTTAATTCCAAAACAATTTCATAAAATCACAATCATAATTCATGGTTTCAACCATAGAGGAAGGGTTCTAAACCATCTGATAATTAAATCAAATTCCTGCACTACGATTAAACTACTCCTAAACTACATACTTACACGAGTTTGGTAGATGAGAAGGGAATTTGCCAAACCCTAGATGAGAGTTCTCCCACTTCTCCCTTCACTCCTAGGTAGTTTTCAGAATAAAATCGTGACAAAAAGGAATTAGAGCTAAGGGTCCTATTTATAGTAAATGGAGAACGTGCTTAATTTAGCCTGTTGTGGAACGGCTCCGTGTCACGGAGTGTATCGTGGAGCACTGCCTCCGTGACACGGAGGTAACGCGAAAGCTCTCTGGAAATCACCCGAAAATAGCCTCGGGCAGTACCTCGCCGCTGCTGGCGGGCCAAGTGTTTCGGCGTTGCCAGCAGCGCTGGCACCTCCATGTCGCACAGCCTGCCTGCCGTGGCACGTTGCCAACGTGCAGGTGGGCTGCCGTGCGCAGCCTACCTACTACCGTGGCACGTTGCCGACGCGCAGGCAGGTGGGCTGCTTCAGCCTCCTCTTGCCGACGTGCTCACGCTTTTGCATCTCCGCTTCCAAGCCTCTTACTTCACCACCATGGATTAGTTCCTCAAAAGTCATCAAAACCTAAAAACAGAGGCTAATCATGTTGGTTAGCACATATCTCATACATCTATATAAAACGTACAAGAAAATTTATACACAATCTGTGATAAACAAGACTAATTTGAGTGCTACTGTTTATCTCGGGCATGCTATTTTACCCGCGATCACAATCCACTTAAAGTTCCTGTTCGTCCTCGAACAACCTTTAGCATATCATGCATATGGAGAGTCCCAAATAACTAATTTAGCAAGATAATTGAGTTACGACTATGATGATTATTTAAGATGAGAAGCTAAAAATAGAGCATGCGATTTAATCATCGAAGTGAAATACAACTCTGCCAAGACTTCCTAACATCGAGAATCGACTCTCAATCATTGCAAACTCATGCAAATCAACTGATTAAGAAATCCCCATTGAATTTCATCCTTCATTCAACATGTGTTCCCTGCCGAAAGAGAGTTACCCAATCACACTTGAAAACAATTTACTCACAACATGGCAAGTAAGCATGAATAGAATTACACTGTTCTCACAAAGAATTCACGCAGTTCCGCAGCGCTCATGACCATGTTTTCTGCTCCTTAGTGTTTACTTCACTAATTTGAGGATGCATGAATGTAAGATCAAGTAGGAATTTATGAGTTGTATTGTAACCGTGTACGTGCAGAAAATTATTCTGCCAATAATAGTGACTATCTTTCCCAAGCGCTTTTAATACATCACGCCTCATTATGAAACTTCCCTTCCTTACTTCACCTTTTATCCTTGGTAGTTTTGTTTTCCCTCTTTATTCCCTCAAGTATTCTTTGGCTTATTAGTAAGGAGTTTTATAAATAATTTTTAATGACTTTATTTTCTTACTCTCTACTTCACGATCAGCCAATTTCACATAAGTGCACCTTGTCCTTTCTCAACTTACAACTTGTTACTTTTGTGAATTTTCATTCCTCTCACTCCTTTACTCTTTAGATTTTTCTTCTTCAAGCGCTTAGGAGCTGGATCAAATTAAAGGCTAATTAAATGAAAGGATTAAGCTTATGTTGAAAGCTATCAAAGAATAGGCTCAAGGCTCAACAGGGCTAACTAGGATTAATTTCAATTAGGTAAAACGAGGATCAAATTTAGGTTAATTCAAAGAAATGCCTAAATCCATTTCCTATAATTCACATTCTTCATTTCGTTTTATACACACCAGGCAAGTTCTAGACAATCCACAATAGCATAGAATACCAAAACCTTTACACTCATGGTACATGCTCAATTCAGACACATTCAGCAGACTCTTACTCAGCTAATCACAAGAATTCAAACATTAAGCTTCAATTATAATGATTCAAACCAAGAGAGCCTAAGTGTCTCAAACAAAATTATACACTTGCATGCTTCAACACTGAACATACTTGCATCTTACAATCATATAGTAAGGCACAAGAACATCAAGCATCAATTAGCTACGGTCAAAACCCGACATCTACGAATTAATTTCCTCAAGACGTCGTCATCCATCCATCAAGCCGGCAACAGTCCCCAACTACGACTAAAACAGACATACAGACAAATAAAAATAAAACATTTTATTCTTCGTTCAAAAACCCCTGTCTGAAAAGAACCGAAAAGAAAAACCAACGGGTGATGAAGTCATGCTTGACTCACAAAAAATTTTCAAAATTTTCTCATTTTTATCACACAAGCATTACATTCACCAACACTTTGTTAAGCACAAAATTTTTAAATTTCCCTTGAAATTTCCCTCACCCCACACTTAAATCATATGTCCTCAGCATCCAATTCACATTGGAAAGAGGGGTAAGAAGTACTCCCCGAGGCCTTTAGGCCTAGCTACAGCATGTTTTTCCACAACTTGCACAAGTGGTGGTCGACCCTACACTTTTTCTCTTCCATGCTTCCTAGTTTCCTCCTGTGAGGATACTCAGACTTCCCCTCCATCTGTGCCTAACTTTCCACCAAAAACACAAAGCAAAAATGAAAATAAAATCAACACAAAATCAAATCCTAAGAAAATAGTACCGAGGTACCCTTGAAGGTTACTCCTGCTAAAGACCTTATTTTACGCCGTGGAACGACGTGAACTGCCCTTTTCAGGACATCCTCATGCCTGGGTTCTCTTCGAGCAACCATCTCCTTTTCTTCTCGCTGTTTAGAGAAAACCACCTCCACTGTCTTCCCTTCCTCCAACTTCTTCCTCTCACTCTTGGAAGCCCTTGATCGACTGGCCGAACATTCTGACATTGCCTTTGGCCATGCACCCGAAACCCTCCACCCCACACTCATCTCTGCCAACACACTAACATGACACAGGTTTCGTAGTGTGCGGATGGGTTTATTTCTGTAGACGCGAAGGTTTCTTCTTCATCCGACCCTCATTTTCGTGTCCCTTCTTTCAAATCGATCACCGCTCCTCCGGCTGCCAAGAATGGCCGTCCCAAGATTAGGGGGTACCGGTCATCAACCTGGAAAATCTTAAACAATAAAATCATGTGTATAATAAATTTACCTACTTTGATGAGAAGATCCCCAGGATTCCATTAGGTGTCACTCGTACTCTGTCGCCAACAAAGATCAACCTGTCGGCCTCGGTTTTCCCAACCCAGGGTGATTACGGATAGCATTAGATTGTTCACTGCCCCTAACTCACAAAGTTCTGAGCACCTCGCTCTTACCAATTTGTATGGGAGGTAAACCCTGGGTCTTTTTGAGCTTCTTGGTATTTTGTCACACCGTGACCGCACTCCTCAAGCCAGTGCTACAGCCTGGACGTCCCCAATCTAACTTTGTTCGCCATCACATCCTTCAAATATTTACATAGCTTGGGCATTCCTCGCAAGACATCAATAAGAGTAATTTATATGAAGTTCTTTGAAACTCTCAAAGAACTTGAAACATTCTTCCTCCTTGCTCTTTTTGAATCTCTGCAGGAAGGGTGGTGGTGGTCTTTCATGTGGATGCAATGAAGGTTGCACATTTTGTTGCCCAACACTCTGATTTTCTGTATCGGTGGATTTTGTCCTGGTCTTACTAACCCGACCGGCACTCTTCCTCAACTTTTAGGCACCGCATCGCCAATCGCCTCGCTTCTAAGATCGATGGCATTGATCTGTCTGGGGTTAGGATCTGTGTCGCTTGGTAATCTCGCCTGCGGCCTCATATTTTGAGTAGCTGCTATTTGACCCACTTGTTTTTCAAGATTATGGTGCCTACTTGCTGATTCATTAAGTCTCAAGTGTCATCTCGCTCGATTTTCTCGCTAACCGATTCTGGTCTCCATAATTTTCTGCAGTAAGTCAATGCAGCGCGGCTATGCCCATCAATCTCCCTTTATTCTCATTGATGCTGATGTTGAGGTTGCATAAAATTTGTTTTTTGGATTTCCACCCCAAGAAGAATTCAGGTTCCGCCTAATTTCTCGTTGGAGTTGTTTCCGAAATTCTGATTCCTTTGTACATTACCAACAAATTGACCGATTCTGAATTGGCTCCACAAGATTCTCAAGTGTTGTGCCCATTAATACCACAAATTTCACACCAACTAGAGCTTGTTGAACTGCATTAACCTGGCCCTGGTGTTGGTGCATACTAGCGCTTGAACTGAGTCATCATTTGATGTTGGAACGAAGTTAACTGTGTTGCCAAGGCATTCAAACCATCTGCTTCTATCAACCCCGATCTTCTTCCTGCCCTCTTGATGACTCACTGTGCCACTTCGGATTTCCTTGTGCAATTTGTTCAACAAAGTGTACAACTCATCATATGTTTTCTCCAAGGCTTCTGCCTCCACCCGATGCAGAGTTCGCAATATTTTTGTGTGTGGGTCTAGAAATTCTACAAAGGTATGGGACATCACTTCATTTGATTGCTGGTGATGGGGACAATTTTCAACAATGACTTGAATCTTTCCCAAGCCATATATAAAGTTCTCATCAGGCTTCTGCTTGAAACTAATATCTCACTTCGCAACTTGCGCCTGCTCCGAAGGAAAGAATCGATAAGGAACTTTTAGCCAAGTCATTCCATGAAGTTATGGGAGAAAGTTCGGGTGGCTCAGCCTTCAGCCATTTTTGCCTCTCCAACAATGAAAATGAAGAGGGTCGTCGGACATAATCTGTGACACGCCGGTGGGGACAAACGTGTCACTAATTTATAAAAAGCTCAGGAAAGTGCTGTTGCAGGTCCTCATGTGCCATTCATGAACTGACCACTAGAATGTTACAACAGACCATTCTCCGTTTCAATTCAAAGTTCCTCCAGGCTCTGATTTACAGGATACTAGAGGTCACATTCAAGGATAATGGGATCACCACTTCGCGAACTGGTCTTGCTGCCATTGCTTCCGGATGACACCGTGCTTGCCCCTGGCTGGTGGTTGTTGCTGTACCATTTCTGCGCTTCTTCATTTTTGCTCTAGAGATACTTTGCAAATGGATTTGACGTTCAGGTTCAATCAACGGTTCCACGTTTCTATTTAGACAGCTGGTAGGACAACCTGTCACCTGCAAATGATCAGACTAAGACCAAGTTTCTCAACACTTAAGGAAAATTTAAAAATCACACAAAACAGATAAATTATCAAAACTTCGCCGAGTCCCCGACAACGGCGCCAAAAACTTGACGATCCTTTTTCACATCGAGCGCGTCCGCAAGTGTACGAGTCGTGCAAGTAATATAGTGGCTCTTTTTAAGAACCAAAATGTCGAACCCACAGAGACTGGACCCATTCCTCTAATTATCCATTTCTAGTGTGATCTTAAATACCTAAAGTGTTGGTTATAGACATTTTTGATTGAGAATAATTAAGTCTAGGTTTGGTCAACGAAATATTTTGAAATTTCTCTAGGAGCAACATAGAGTTAAAATCAGATAATCATGCGATACTATGATTTGCAATGGGTTAAGCACGGAACTATCAATTGTTATTTCACATAATTTGAATTGCATGTTCATGGTCTTTCGAGCATCTAAACACGGCAATCTAGCCTCACTACATCATTGTGAGTGAGGATGCTAATTTCTAGTCGCGGGCAATCAATTATGTTGTGGTTTACGGGGAAACAATTAGGGACTTTCGTGCGTCTAACCATTTA